>CAKAOI010026570.1:0-131556 GCA_916701655.1 Sebastiscus albofasciatus
CATCAATTGCGAAATTATTTGTGAAATTCATTGAAATCCGAGCTTCAGTGTCTTTTTTATCTATAATGGGGTAGTTTTCCTTTGACAAGACAGAGAGATACTCAACTTAATGTTTTGCTTAATGTTTTATTTATACTATTGCATTTATATTTAACACACTAAATAGATCCCACTTCTCAGCATTTTGTACTTACCTATTTACAGTGTGGTGGTTATATATTGTATGTTTGATGCACATATTTGTACATATTTCTAATTTATTTTCTTCTTATTTTTCTTCTTATTTCTGTTTCTCTACATATATTGTAGCATTATGTACATAATTTACATATTGCATACTCCTTTATTTCTATTTTCTTACATTTCTTTATACTTGAGTAACTGTAACGTTTAAACGTTAAAATTTCCCCTCAGGGATTAATTAAGTATTTTTGTTTCTGATATTGGGTCTTTCACACTCAAAGTCTGCTATCTTCCTTGGTGAATCATCAGTCAGACAGATCTAAACTTAGTATTTTAACATTAACACATAATACTGTGTAAGCCATCACCCTAGAATACAAGAAGCAGTATGTTGACAAACAATCATAATTAGTAATTCATGTCAGAACATGAGACCAGCTGTGACAAGGGTCAACCAGGTTTGTTCATATTAATCCAAGTTTTTTCTCATTCGGCTCCCGTGCTGCCAGGTGTTGATGCTGGCTGTGTGATGGTTAATCCTAAATATATATCTTGATAATCTTTCCAGAATCCCATTCACTATCCAGCGTCTATGTGAACTCCTTACGGACCCCAAACGCAACTACACAGGAACAGACAAGTTTCTCATGGGCTTAGAGAAGGTGAGCACTACACTGCACTATGAATGTTGTTTTTAAACATACTTTCCATGGCATTAAATTGAATTCTAATATATGTTATTGTCGTTTATGTGTTGCAGAATGTAATGGTGGTCAGCTGTGTGTACCCCACATCAGAGTAAGTACATCAGCCGTGAAGCTTTTGCTCCCCTTGCTCTGCTGGCTGCAGTATTTCTGTTAAGCTGCTTCTGATGCACATTGGCAGCTCCCTTGAATTTGCTTATTCAGTCACACTTAACAAAGTTACAATTAACAGCCAGTTGTCTTTGTGCCTTTCTACTTCTTTTGAAGGAAAAATGGGGCATCCAGTGTAAACAGAATGAATGGAGTGATGTTTCCTGGTAACTCTTCTCTATATTCAGACAGGTGGGAGCCACATACTTGTCAGTGATTGACTTCCACAAATCTAAAATTGCCTCATACACCACCAAGTGGAAAGTTAAAGTAAAAAATATCCAAAATCCAACAAAGCTATAGTAAGGGCAGTTATATCTGGCCTGTCAGTTTGGGTCTTAGGAGTTCTGCTGATTTGCCATCTTGTTATATGACGTAAGAAATGGTCGTTTCTGTTTTTTTTGCAGTCGAAATGTAAATGGACCAGACACGCCAAAACCGCTCACCAGACCAAAGCTGTCATTGTCGGCTTCGCTTTCCACCAACGGGCTCCCTGACTGTGCAGTCAGTAAAGAGCCAGAGGCAACCACAGAGGAGGTGGAGGAGCACCATATCCGGTAATTGAAATAAGTATGGTACATACGTGTCATCGTGAGTGACGGTGTAGTGTACTGAGTGAGTCTACTCGATATTTTTTATTTAAAATGCAGGAACACTGATGATATCTGTCAAGCCCTGACATTTCCTCCAAAGACCCTATCTTTAAAATGGATATATAGGAGCTACACATTCATTTAATCTTACACAACTGAATTAACTGTGTCTCTGTCATTACTGCAGCGATTCCTCGCCGTCAGAGGGTGAAATTGCACCAAGCAGCGGGATAAAGAACAAACACTCCGAGGAGGAGGAAGAGGAGGAGGAGGATTCCGATGCAGGCAAGCACGAGGTCAAGAGGCTCAAGTTTGATGAGAAGGAAGAGGACGAAACAGAAAGTGAAGAAAATAAGTCGTCTTGTTGTAAAGGGTCAGAGAGCTCGTCAGAGACACCGGATTCTTCAGAAGAATCTTGTGACGCAGAGTACAAAAGCGCAACACCTTGTGATACACCGACTGTTTCAGAGGATAATGGTAAGTGTTAACTAATCTTCACGTAGGCTGACATATGTATATTTAAGTATTAAAGTGTTTCATAGTCTAGCTCAGGTGAACTGTTTTCAGTCTGTCTGCACAGAGACCAAAAGAAACAGAATGGATCTTTCTGGTTCAAATCTCTTGGCTGCTATTGTTATCACAAAGTGAATTTTAGAGAATCTTAACATTAACATGTGGGTATTAAGAGTGACTGCACAACACTGTTTTTCAGTCAGGTTGCATTGTGGGTAATCTTTATAAACAGATTCTGCATTCACAAAGAAAAAGAACGGAGGATGCATGGAATAAAAAGCCGAAATCGGGTTCTGCTGCATCAATTTTAGTCTTTTTTTTTAACTGTCTATCATCATATAAATAATACACTTATTAGTTAACAACCACAGACTGTTATTACATATTAATAAGTTGATTAATCACTTTGAGTCATTCTTTTAAGAGCGAATAACAAAATTCTCTGGTTCCAGTTTCTCATATGTGTATGTCTGTTGGTTTTCCTTAGTTTTCTATGATAGTAAACTGAATATATTTGGGTGTTTGGTCGGACAAAGCAAAACATTTGAAGAAGTCACAATGGGCTTTTGGAGAATTTGTGACAGGCATTTCACTATTTTCTGACATTTTATAAACAAACGACAGATTAAGAGATTCATTTCTAATGAAAATAATCGTTAGTTCAGCCCTCATGTTGTCCACTTTGGTCCTCAGAGCCCAGCAGCACACAGACAGAACCTCCTGAAAGCGAGGAAGACTCGTCCGAGAGGGGGGATGTCCACAGTGTGGAGAAGGACAGCGCTGTGGATCAACCCGAACAGCCTGCTCCATCAGAGACGAGTAAAAGCTTTGAGCAGGAACACGGGGAGAGCAGCAGCAGCAGCAGCAGCGATGGAGAGGGCCTACCAAGCGACAAGCAGGTCCCCTCTTCTAGTAGTTCACCTGACTTGTCAACAGAGGGCGACGCTGACAGTTCAAGCAGCGCAAAGACTGCAGTAGAGCCAGGGGAACATGACTAACTGGAAGCCCAACCTGCCAACTGACTGTTTTTTACACTGTATGATACCACACTAAGGGTATATCTGTAGCACTGTGGACCTCTGGACTTCAGGACCAGGAGCGATGTGAACCTCGAGATCCCTCACAGAAGGGTCTTTTTTGTCCTCTTCAGTTTCAACTACTCAAGTCCACACACGTCTTTAAACTGGAAGGAAATGATTTCAAGATTATGGAGACTTTTTTTCACTGTTGACTAAAACATTTTCTAATCTTTTTTTCCTGATTTTTTTATATGAGCGTTATTAATTTAACCTTGATAACTGATGTATTCAGTAATTTCATTTTTAAGTCATTTGGCATGTATTTCCAAAAAAAAAGATACATTTGACAATTTGAGTTGTGTTTTGGCCTATAAGCATAGTTGTTTTGACCCATGCCATTAAGAATGTGACACTTCACAGATGTCTGTTTGCTTTTTCTACGAAGCACATAACATAATAATGTATTTCTTATTAACATTATATTGCACTTATTTGCATTTACCCCTTGAAGGATGTGTAAAAATGTCACAGTTTTCCTTTGTCACTGTATGAAGCCAACATAAACACACAGTATTGCCAGTAGTAACCGGATTTGGTTAGATAGAATATTGGTTTGGCTCGAGGGAAGCCATTTCACATCAACATCAGTCAACAGAACACAAGGTACTTTTACACTTTCTCTAGATCACACCTTAGTTGTACAAATGTCTCTTTTGATAGCTTGGATTTTTACAGTACGCATCTGTAAATCAGTTTTTGTAGACTTGTAATACATGTCCACTGCCTTCATAAATCTGATGATCGCTGGAAATTGAATGCTTGAGCTTGTATCATAGTATTCATGGAAAGCAATAAATGCTAAAATTTAAAAGTGTAGTGTGCTCAGTTAATATCAGGGGAGTTGTTCTTTTGAGTTGCAAATCCAGTTGTGTTTCATATCTGCAGAACAATGAGGGCCACTGAATTATGGTGATTACCTTTTAGCCTCGCTTGGGGTGTCACTCTTGTAATAGTCACCCATCAATAGCTAAAAATTCCTCTTGTTGAACACTAAGTTCATCATAGTACACCTCTGAAACTAATGACATTCCCGTCTTCAGCTGTACTTTGACTTTAATAATATGCTAACATGCCGATTGCACACCATAGCCTTAACATGTAAACATACCAACATTAGCCAAAATGCTGCATTATGAGCCATTTCATATTTAAAGGAACAGTGTGTAACATTTTGGGGGATCTATTTGCAGAAATGGAATGGTTTCATTAGTGTATAATCACCTGAGACTAAGAATCGTTTCGTTAGTTTAGAATGAGCCCTTCATATCTACATAGGCAGAGGAACCTCTTCATGGAGTCCAGCATGTTTCTGCAGTAACCCAGAAAAGACAAACCAAACACTGGCTCTAGAGAGAGTATTTCGCATTTTTACATTTCCTGAAGGCCACCGTAGTTCTCCGACACGCTTGTGAAATTGCGGTAACGTGGGCCACAGAGTTCAAAACCGTGGTACCGCCAGCCGCCGTCTGATTTCCGTTGCTGCTAAAGTAGTGTTATTATGGTAAAGATTGCCTCTGAGCGAGGTGAACAACCATTACCACAGTTTGACACTTGGCGGCTCAAGTGACCGCTGTCTTGGAAAAGGGAGGAGTGAGCGAAGGGGTATTCAGTTGGTTGCAATCTGCAACCACACCACTAGATGCCGCCAAATCCTACACACTGTCCCTTTAAAGTTTGCATGCTTACATACACACATTCATAATCCTCAGAGGATGAATTCTTTTTTCTGTCCTGACTTCTCATCTGGTGCCATCATCTGGTCAAAATATAATTTTGTCCAATACTTTGGTTTATGACCAAATGTCTGCAAAATTCATGACGTTCCCATCAGCCTAAACTGAACTTAATGTTTGCATGCTTACACGCTAAATCAACACGGTTTGTGAACATGATAACATTTAACCTGCTAAACATCAACAACCTACCATTATCACTGTAAGCATGTGAACATTTAGCTCAAGCACAGCCTCACAAAGCTGCTAGCATGGCTGTAGACAAAACAGTACAGGAAGTAACCGTGATATAGAGATGACACCTGGGACCAGTCCTGTCAATGCAAGCCAGTCATGGGTACAGCAATGGGGGGTCTTAACACCTGGGTAAAGCAATACAACTTATGTAAAATGATTGGATGAAGGAAAAACATGGGTGGGATTAAAATATCTCTTGTATAAGAACAGAAAGTACGAATCGTTTTAATCATGTGAGGATAACATCCAGTGACACATCAGGTGGCTTTGACACCTCTAAGCTATGATTATCATCATCCCTGTTGTCAGCACTGGAACGTATTGTGCCAGGCCAAGCTTTCAGTTGTAAACAATGGCTACGGTTACCACTAACTAACAGTGACACTCTTCTTCTAATGAACGCAGTTATTTCCAAATTTACCATGTACTGCTGCCCAATACCCAAACAAGGTCAAAAGCTTGCGAGGCGCTTCCCCACATTTTCCCAAATATATGTCCCTCTCGACGCCTACGTTGTAATGTCCGTCATTAGGGAATTTAGCTACAACACATTTATTATAGGCTTCAGTGAGACCGAAGCAGGCACGTAAACAGTAATCAGGGGGAGCAGTAAATAACATGGCTTCTGTAGGTCAGAGCTGTCAGGGATAACTAAACACTTGGCATGATTGTGTGAATCATCAGACCGGTGAGGAACTTCAAATACTAGGAACGAATACTTAAGGAGCACATCAGCAATTTAGTATTCCACTCTCATAAAGTTTGGGGACTCGGAAGAGTCGGAAGAATTGTCAAAATCTAAACAGCAGTACATGATTTTTATTAGCTAGAAGAAGTAGGTCAAGCTCTTCTAGAAACGCTGAATCCTACATTTCCCATAATGCAACACATGGCATCTTTTCATCAGCCCTTCTCTGATTGTAAACTGACCTTTGTGTGTAAAATCACTTAATTGGACACTTCCCCTCTGACATCATCATATGGCTTAATCCTGTTTTACCTTTACACACATATATTGTTAAGTCATACTAAGCAAACATTTCTTCATATAATAATTGTTAATAGAAAGTCCATTAAACCATAGAAGGTGCTTCAAACCTATTATGAGGGAGTGTGTTTCTACAGATATAACACATTTAGCCTACTTCCTTGGATAGGTAGAAGAAAGGCCACATGGAAATCCTCTCATGATCTATCTGTGAACTGATTGATTTAGACAGGTGTTCATATCTAATCCCTTATCATGTGATCCATAACAGCCTCACAGTCTCATCCTGACTGTCAGAGGGGATTTGCCACAATAGAGAGCCCCCCCAAAAACAACTCAGCTTGCATGGACTTTCATGTAATTTTGATCGATTTGGTCTTTGCGGATTTGCACAAAGTTTGTCGCGGTAATTGGCTAGATAACCGAGGACTAACATTTGTGGAGTTTGTAATGCAGAGGGAAGCTTTAAAAGAGTTCCCCAGCCTTTAAGGGAGTTGAAGGAAGAGATTTCCACAATGGGTCAGCGCCTTAGCGAGGAGAGCGACCCAGACAAGGAAATCGACGTGGCCGAGCTGCAGGAATGGTACAAAAAATTTGTGGTGGAGTGCCCGAGTGGGACTCTCTTCATGCACGAGTTCAAGGGATTTTTTGGCGTCGCTGATAACAAGGAGGCTTCAGATTACATCGAAAACATGTTTCGAGCCTTCGACAAGAACGGCGTAAGTACAAACTTCTGTTGTGTGGAATGTAGGGCTGTCACGATGTCAGATTATCGTGGCCAAAAGAATTCACGATACGGTATTATCGCAATATCTATAGAACATTTGGAAAAAAAAATAGTCAAATTCATTATTAACTTTGTTTATTTGCCATTTTGTCTCTTTTTTTGGCAAATGAATTACACTTGAGTGTAGGGAGAGAGAGTCTGTAGCCATAACTGTATGTATAAAGTGATTTAAGAGGTGCTGGATTATTTACATGATAATATCATATATGTATGTTAACATGGTATCAATATTTCATTTTTAAATATCACCGGCTTATGTGGAAGTAGAAGCCTTGTATATAGTCATTTGTCTCATTTTAGTATTGACACAGCACTACACTTGCCACAGTAGTAGTAGAGATTTGTTGATTGGAAGCATGTGTGACAATTGCTGATAATGTCCATTATTGAGCACATATTTTTTGAGCTGAAACAATTAGTTGATTTATAGTCGATCAATGGGAAATTAATTTGTAAAGAAGTTGATTTATTGGGGAAAGTAAGGCAAAAAGACCGTACATGTCCAGGTTTCAGCTTCTGAAATGTGAATATTTGCCGATTTTCATAGTCCTATTTTATCTGAATATCAGACAAAACAAGCAAAAAACAATTTTGAATATGTCCTCTTGGGCCGTGGGAAATTACGATGGGCATTTTTCAATATTTTCTGTTAAACTGTAGTCTAAATAATCGGAAGATAAATCAATACTGATAATAATAGTTGCAGCCCTGCATCTTTTTTTTTTTATTATTGTATCTAGTAAGAGCACTATTTATATTTCATCTTTTCGCCTGTCAAAGTAAAGAAGCTTCATAATAAACATTTTAACGCCTTCTCTTCATGTACGCAGGACAACACCATTGATTTTCTGGAGTACGTGGCAGCCTTGAACTTAGTCCTGAGGGGTAAACTGGAACATAAGCTCAAATGGACATTCAAAATGTATGACAAAGACGGAAGCGGATGCATCGATAAAACGGAGCTTCTTGAAATTGTGGAGGTAATATTTACTAGGAACTATGTGCAACTATTGATCTGTACAGCTTACCTTTTAAAGAATATTTCCTGATAAATCAGTGGGCTGTAATGAAACGTAATCAGAGTGGTTGTAAGAACTTACTTTCCTGTCACTCTCAGTCTATCTATCGACTGAAGAAAGCCTGCCACGGAGAGCTGGATGCAGATTGCATTCTGCTGACCCCAGACCAAGTGGTTGACCGGATATTTGAGCTGGTGGATGAGAATGGCGATGGTGAGTATTTGTCATGGTTTTCCTGACAGCTTAAAATACTTCATGAATGATTCAAAAGGTCGGTGTCAGGCTGCTGTAATGGCTTTGCGTTGTAGCTATACAATCATCTCCTCCTAATCAAATTCATGAATTCAGGAACGGAGAAATGTATGGTAAAATAATGACTTCCCCTCGTCACTCGTAGGGGAGCTCTCGCTGGATGAGTTCATTGATGGAGCACGGAGGGACAAGTGGGTGATGAAGATGCTGCAGATGGACGTCAACCCCGGGGACTGGATGACCGAGCGAAGACGCAGCTCGGATTCTTGAGGCTGGAACATGGAACTGCCAATCTGTCACATAACGTGCATCCTTCGTGTGTGACCAAACACGCTGTGATTTTGTATATATTGCAGTTTGTATATAAAAGACAACACCACAGTCATCCTGACATTGTTCTGTATATGCTGTCGTATAAGATTTAGATGCATGTCCACAACAATGTTTCCTTTCTTTGCTTCTTTATTCAATTGCGCAACAGTAGTTTTGACCATTTTATTGCCAGCAATGGTCTTGTATGTCCTTTTATACGTCTGTATTTCATAGACACTGCAGACTGTATATTATTTTTTTGTTTTGTGTCACAAAATAAGCATAAAAGTGATCCAATAAACAAAATTAAATCCCCTATACACAACCACAGAGAGGTGTTTTTTACTTATTTAGGAAGATCCGACCTCTTCTCAGGACTGCGTGACTGAGATTGATTGACATTTTCCTCATTCACTCATAGTGTGGTTGCACCTACACTGTTAGCCTTTACTGTCATTTTTACAGTTAAATACCACAAGATGCCCAATAAGCCTACCATAAAACATCTTTACAGTTAGTTACTGTAATTTGTATAGCATTATGGCTATAGTACCGAACAATTTCGATTTTTTTTATACAGTCAGAGATGCTCTCTTTGACAAAAGACTCTACATGTCTCTGCAAGATGATACTGTACTGTTATGATGAATGGAAAGCACTGATTTGTAGATAGGAAATTAAAACTAAAATCATGCTGTTGATATTTCTGTCAAGAGAGATTATTAGCAGCCTTAAGATCATATGTCCAGTCATCATTCAACTGTGATTTCTATACCAACACACATTTGTATGGAGCTGATTCCTTATAACTATCATTTTCATTTGGTGACCTATAATGTTATTTCCATCATGGCTTGGCCCAACTTGAACTTGAATAGACATTTAATAAAACTGAATAAATACACCCACCTGCTGTGAGGGTTTGCAGGGTCTTTAAGAACAATAAATATAAATACCAATTTCACACTGTCGGTTTTGTTTGATGGAAATCTGATGTATTCTATAAAGTAAACAATGTACTAATTTGAGAATTGAAAATAATGTAATTTAATTCAAAGGCATTACATTTCATTATCAAGTTTAGTAAAGACAATTTCATGATTTTCAACCAAAAAACGTTGGGTGGTAGGTTTCAGTTTTTTTGTAAATATTCTTATGAAAAAGTTTTGTACAAATAGGTAGTCAAATTATGGCTTCTGGTGTTTTGTTTTTTTTTTAATTGAAGAAAATTAATTTACAAACATTAAGGCATTGTAATCTAAACGTAATACTTCTAACATACAAGGCACAATTGGATAGGAAAGATAACTTAAATTATATAAAAAAAGAAAATAATAACAAAAATAAAAGAGGGGGTAGAAAATAATTAAAAGGAACAAAAAAGAAATGCATAAATAAATAAATAATGAGAAGAATGCACTCTTCCATAGTAGCTCTAGGGGTCATCTTCTGGTGTTAAATATAATATGCTGTTTGTACAGAATATCATCCATTTATTCAGGAAGTGCCGCCCCTCTCCAAAGTCTCGTGTTTTCTCGCGTTAGGATACACATGGCTGCTTCAAAGCAAAGTGATTAGTCTGCTTTCGCTATCACAGAGCATCGCGAAAAGAACCTTTATTTAGCATTAAAACGGCCACCTGCAGTCAACGGTTTGTAAGTTATACAAAGACACTTTACTGTTGCATGATAAGCTAGCCGACAAGTCTTCTAGCAGTTGTTTTAATGTGTCTTAAAGAGTGTAACACCGAAATCAACTCACCAAGTGCTCCAATCATTGTTGTCAATGTCGTCTGAACTGCAGAAACCAGTCTACACTCACCACACTAAGGTAAAGCTTACAATTGCAGGAAAACACGTCTAATGTCTTAGTTTTACGTGCACTAAAAGTGATGTTTCTGACATACCAGTCCCAGACTCCAGTGTGTATTATTTCTTGTTCTGTCATTGTGCTTCTTCATCACACGTGTCCATGCTGCCCCCTCCTGTCCAGGCTGCAGAAGACAGCTGGAGACCTAATTATGTCACCGCGGACCTGTTCTCCAGCCCTGGGGACGAGGCTCTGGCTCACTGCATCAGTGAGGACTGCCACATGGGGGCAGGCATAGCAGTGCTTTTCAAGAGGAAGTTCAAAGGGGTAAAGGAGTTAAAGGCACAGAGTGAGTCAGCCCTTTTTTATTAAAGATTCATCAGTAGTGAACATGTCTTATTTTTAGGGTTATTGATTCCCAGGCAATCATTTTTTTTTTTGGCACAGAAAATCCATGTTTTGATTTTGAAAGTTCACAGTTTAAAGGGACTGTTTGTAACTTTCAGAAATGCTTGTTAACAGCAACACCTGTGGCCGTTAAGTCAACGAAAGTCAGCGTCGGGCATGCGCTTGTGCTCGCTCTACAGAGACAAAACAGTGAGGCGACGCACGTCAGCTAAAAGCACAATATCACTCTATATTTCACCTGCTTGGCAGTATTGTTAGCTGACCAGACAAAGGTCTCTCCATGAATCACTGCTGATCCTAGTGTTGGCTTTTCCTGCTTCAGCCTCCCAACCGCGGCCGGAGGGAACTGGGGAGACACCAGAGTTTTACTCGGAGAGGATAACATGTCTCGCTGTGGAGCCCCGTCACTTCACAAGACACGAAAAACCTCTGTTGGTCTGGAGGAGCTGCAGCATTTATTTCTGCACAAACGTCCACTGTACATTCACTAGATATTCTCAGAGCTACGAAGTCTTCTGCAGTGTGTAGTGTGCGCATATGCAGGTGAGGTGGAGCGAGCTGAGTGAAAGCAAGCAAGCAGGCAGAGTACAGCAGAGACTCCTGCCCTGAAGCTACGGTCTCCCCCATGTCCTCCGACTGCGGCAAACACTGGCCGCTGGTCGCATATGCGAGCGCGCATGGGACACTGACCCGGGTGATTTATACGTGTAAGAAGTTAGAAAACAATCCCTTTAAATATCTTATTGTACACAATATCACATAGGCTATGCTGTATACTCTGTATCAATTGATAGAAAAGTTGAATGTATTTATGGGCTTCACCATCACATGAAAAATAATCTTGATGTCTTTGTACATATTTATCCATCATATTTATCCATATTTCTCGCCCCAAATGTTTTCAGAAACATCTTGTAGTGTACTGTTTAGCTGTAAAATGAGAAAGTTTGTGATCCGGCAACCATGTTGAGATCTGTTGAGGAAATACCAAGCACCGCCCACCAGCCAGAGCAAACTTTCTCAATTTACAGCTAAACAGTACACTACAAGATGTTTGTGAAAACATTTGAAGCGAAAAAATAGGCATTACAGTAACAGAATGTTGATTTATATTTGATCAGCGCTGCCTAGTTTGACCGATGATCAGAGTTTGCGAGTGATTGACAGCTGCCTCCGTTGAATGAACAGCCAATAGGAACGCTCTCTCTCTGAAATGACCTGTGATTGGCCAAAGTCTCCCGTCACAGGCTAGATTTTCTAAAGCCTGAAAACAGCCGTGAAGAGGTGTAGAAGTCTAGTTTTCTCTCAGAACACTTGAATTACAATATGCTGAAAGGTTATTATGGCATTTTTGCCCAATGATGCCAAAAACATTCTTCCTACTGAAGCTTTAAAGGATCTCCACTAAAATGTTAAATACATATGTGCATTTTTTTGCTGTACAGTATGAATTTGTTATGACTTGTCCACCAGTGGGTCAGTGAGGTTTAAGAGGTTTAAAAAAAAAAAAATGCCTGTAGTTTGTATTGTCTTATTCTGATGTGGATATTCTCTTTTTATCTCCAAACAGAAAAGGTGACAGGAAAGTGTGCTGTACTGAAAAGAGGCAGACGTTTCATCTACTATCTGGTAAAGGTGTTTAATTAGAATTGTTCCCTGTGTAAATTCTCATCGTAACATTAATATTGTAGTTAATATTATCATTTCTGTTCTTATATTGCAGATCACAAAGGAAAAGTTCAGCCAAAAGCCCAACTATGAGAGCTTGACACGGAGCCTGGAGGACATGAAGTCCCACTGTGCAGAGAACGGAGTGACGAGAATATCAATGCCTCGGTTTGTATCTTTTTCAGTCATTTAGTGATACTTTCTAATGCTGATTTGTTCTCCAAATGCGTTTTAAATACTGTATGACAAGACACGTGTTGGCTCTTTCTTTCCGACAGTATCGGCTGTGGCCTGGATGGACTGCGATGGAACCAAGTGTCGGAGATACTGGAGCAGGTCTTCAAAGACTCAAACATTTCCATCACAGTCTACAGCCGCCCCGAGAGAGCAGAGACCACGACGATGAAGGAAAACGTGCGCAGATGATTGATGGAAAAGTTTGTTTATTGTAATTATGAGTATTCTCACTTTTCTGAATTATTCCCACAGTCTGTGGCCATGATGTTAATTCATTGAAACAAATGTATATAGATTACTTGAAAATAAAAAAATGTTTTGCACATCACAATCAACTTGAACTCTCTTGAACTTCTGCAAGTAGAAGACACATTTTACTCATCGTCTGTTATACCAGTTTTCAGCTATTTGACAAGATGCTTCCAAAACATGCTAATCTAGATTTGTCACTACGTCCAGATGACACTGGGAGTTGGTTCACCTGTCCCTTCAGGTCACGTGCTATTTTACACCAGCCTAAAAAACACTGGGCATCTCTTTTATTTGCACATTCATCCACCAGGCAATCATGTTGTTGATTGAGCAAACAGCGTATTTGCGTTTCTCTGTGGGGGATCGTATAACTTCCAGAGTGCTCATTGTAGCCTCTGCAAATGGTTGAGGTATTGTGTGATCCATTATTGATCCGCTTGGCTATTGTACTTTGAATGCAGCTGGGACACATTGGAGGTACCAGATGTGAGTCAAAGAAAGAAAGACGGAGAGCATGCGGGCAACCCGACACCGCAAAGTCAATCCACCACATCCATTTTCTCCAGGAAGCCTTTTAACACAGAGTGAAGCGGAGAGTTACACAATCTCCGTTCAAAGCGGGTTATTTCATTAGTTGGGTTAAATAATCTAAGTGAAGGGGGCTCCATTTAATAATTTGACGACCTGTACTTCAGGTGTGAGTGATTATCATGAACCTCGGTAGCAGTGAGACTGTCTGAACAGGCTCAGTAGTTTGCCGTCTGTGACCCTCCCACTCTCCTTTGGGGGCACCTTCAATAATTCATGAGGAAAAAGGCATTAACCGCTGTACACTGCGGCTGCCTGCCCATTTCCCCCCATATATTCACGCTTGGCTGGAAGACTGTACTTCAGCATCACTGCAACCAGCCCCCCCCCTCTCCTCCTCCTCTTCCTCCTACTCCCTTCCCATCCCCCCCTTCTTCTCGCCTGGCAATTAGACTCCACACTGCAGCAGAGCCACCTAGCCGTGCTGCAGTGAGTGCATGCAGGGAAATCTCCCTCCATCTGACCTGCTCTCTCACCTCAGCATGCTGCGGCTGGTGGACCGTGCATCCAAATCTGCCCTCGCCCTACCTAATACCCCCTTTTCTCTCTTTGTTCACATGCAGCTTCTGCTTGTCCCACTGCGGTCCACTGATTCGCCACCGATGCTCTCCCCCCATTCCCACTCTTCTTCCTCTCTCCCACACACTCCCCCACCTCCCTCTGTCCTCCATTCCTCTTTTTTTTTTCTCTCTGCTCGATGCGTATGAAATTGCAGAGCTCAGCATTCTTCTCCACAGGCACTTACAGGAGAGGGGGGGGGAGAAAAAAGAGAGATGAGCTGGGCGGGATGGTTTCTGGTGCACCACACAACTGGCCCCCTTCCAATTAAAGAAGAGAGCTTATGTTATTGAAGAGCAGCTTAGCCAATCAGGAGGCAGTGCAGGCAAAAGACAGCAAGGAGGAAAAAAAAGCAGCAGAGCGAGTGGGCAAGAGGAGGAAGAGAAAAAAAAACTGCAGTGTGTGAGTGTGTGTAGTTTTTATCCCTCCCCTGAGCAGATCTTTATCAATTTGTGTACTCCAGTCTTGGGGTGCATTTGAATGGACGTCTGTGTGTGTATATGTGGCAGAGTTTACAGGAGGACAGAGTAAAGGTGTGTCCAGAGGGGGGCTGTGTTAGACTCATTCATTCTGAAACTGGAAATAAGAGAAAGTAAGAGAAGATTGATTCTTTTTCTCTCTATATCTCAAAGTGTCTCGGCGCCTGTGGAGAAGGGGGAAGAGCTCGGTTGTCCAGAGGAGAGCAACCTGCACAGAAGGTAAGCAGCTATACATCCTCCTCCTACTGCAGGCATGCTGGCTTTTTTTACACTTCTGAAGTTGTTTTTGTTTCTCTTTGTCAGTGCTTTATCTGCCATCTTTCAGTCTTTTCATGTGTAATTACATTTAGATATATGCATAATACTTTTTTTTTTTTTTTTTTACATTATAAAGACTTGATAGAAAGACATAGGGGGAGGAAGAGGAAGAGAGAGAGAGGGAGGGGGAAGGTTAGTGCGGGACTCCCTGATGCTTCTAGGCAAGTTTCTGTGCACACGGTTCTCTAGTGCTGCAGTATCCCATTACATCCCAGAGCGGAGCTGCCTCAGCATCCAGCCAGTGTTGAGGCAGAGCTCTTCAAACCAGATGCAATCTTTCTAAAAAATGAACTTATTTGTGTATCCCCAGATGGGATAGGAGGAAAGTTGTGTCCCTTATAATGTAAAATTCAGTGACAGATGCTGCTGCAGCCCATTTTAGTTTGGTCGTGCATGCTCTCATAGTGTATTCTGGGTATCATTGGGGTTGCTTAGATAACAGATTGAATTGGCTTCGATGGCGTTTGAGCCTGGTGATGATGAGTTTTTTTTGTTTTGTTTATCCGGTGTTCTGGGACTTCCTTCAGTCTGAGCCTGCAGCAAAAAGTAGGCTCTCTGATTGGGTGAACCAGGCTTACTGACTACAGTGTACCAAAGAAGAGGAACAACATAGTCTGTGTGCATTCACTGGAGTATTTATACACTGAAGATATCATTATTGTCAAATGAGCCCAAACAAAGGAAAGTGAAGTTTCTTTGTTTTCAGTGAAAGATGATTCATTACTTTGTTTTTTTCAGATTTCTTTAAGCACAATCACAGTTTATTTATTACAACCCCACCATGTTTTTCTGGGAAGTCTGACCTTCATCATTTGTGAATGAAGGTATGATACTGTCCAGCAGTGGGCAGTGTGTGTTTTCTCAGTATCTGTGAGCACTGATCCCCTTGCTGCAAAATGGGGAGGAAATAATAGATGGACTTTAGTGTATTTTGTGTGGGCATGCTGGAAGGCGTCGTTAGACAGGATGAAGAGTACAGTATGTCCTGGTAGGAGCAGCGAGGCTAATACCTTTCACCCTTCAGAATAGTAGATGTTAAGCGCAAGACAATCACAAAGCTGCCCGGACTCACTGATCCTAGTTAGTGGATTTAAATGATGTTTTTAATTATTCAACGCTGAGTTATATGTGGAAGATAAACGAGAGGGGCTGTTAGTCATTTCAGCACCATGGACAGAGCTCAGGGCTTCAGTGTTTAGTAATGAGAGTTAGATGACAGTTTAAGGCCATTCTTCTAACTATGTCTATTTAGATGATCTGGCTATACACATTTCCAAGTTGATATAATATGGTGTGATAGCAGTCGGCTGTGCACATCTGTTCTTTTTGCCTTTTCACTTGAAAACACTTTTATTCATTATTCATGCACCTCCATCTTTTCTAGAACATCTTAAAGATGTTTTTTTTTTTGCAGAGGTGCTGAAGACTAGCTGTTTCCTTCTAAGAAAAAAACATGTCCTTCCTGTCCTTGTCTACCTATATTACCCCTATATGCTCCAGGTGGGAGTGTCGGTTGTTGTGGTTTCGTTCTACCGTCCTTTTCCGCCGCAAAGCTCAGAGTGACACATCAAACCGTGGGATGAAATTGACTGCAGCAGCGAAAATCATTCAGGTTTGACACCTGATCTACTTGGGTGATAACGCCAAAATTAAAAGGATGCCGTTATTAAAAGAGCAGATATCATACAAAATGTGTGCCGATAGTGGCCAGTGATGTCATTATGCTTCTCCAGAAATCAATTTAAAAACAATTGAGGAGGTGCTAAAAGACAGGCAGTGTTGTGTCAAGTTATTGAAAAGAAATTGTTAAACATGTGCAGCCCATGTACTTCTGACACCTGCTGTCACACAAAGCTGTTTCATATCATGGTTGAGAGCGACCGGGAAAGTGTCTCTGCAGGATGCAGCCGGCACACTGAGAAACTCATTTGGATAGCAATGATTAGAAAAGCCTTTGCTCTTTAATGGCAAACGGAAATGAGACCCCTCGCTGTTCCCAAGAATTAGCCAGTATCCCTCTTAAGATAGAAGTGAGTGTCAGAGATGGAGGATCTTTAACCACTCCTAATTGGATAGAATGGCTAGTGTAAACCAAACAGACCTGTCTAATTCAGTGTTTTAGCAGCTTCTTGAATCAGGCTTTTTTTCAGCATCACAACATAAACAGTTCTGGCCATGTGCAAGAATTTACTTCAGTAAATGCTGGATAAGGACTGCTGGTGGGATAATCAAGTTGTCTGTCTATCCTTCTGTATGTATATACATGATATAGTGTAACTCTTTCTAAGATTCGTGGGTTTTTTGGAGGAAGGGAGCAGCTGTTGGCCTTGTCGTTGCTCACCCTGTGTCCCAGACTGCGCTGCATGGGCGTTTAGCGTGCCCATGAAAATGATGGGATAGGCAACATAGCGGAGCAACAACGGCTGTCACCGTGACATACGACAGTTATCAACAATCCTCAAACTCTCCATATGAGGGTGAGAAGAGGTACTGTAAAATTAAACTCACCAAACAAGCAGAAATGGTGTCGCACCTGTGTTGTTTAGGAAATGTTGTAGATATTTGAAAAGGACCAATATTCCTGTGCATACTTGTATTTTGGGTTTCTACTAAAATATATTTACATGCTTTGATGTTCAAAAAGCACCCACAAAAAAGCCCAGTCTGCTCTGATTGGTCAGCTGGCCCACTGTTGTGATTGGTCAATCGAACCGAACTCTTCAGACTTGGCTCCAGCTCCACTCTAACTGGCTTTGTTTGAGGGTGTGCCAAAATAGCCGTTCTGCAAATGTGTTATTTGGTGACCTCACCACGTTACGGAAGAAAAGGCGGGACTTCAAGTGTCAGGCAGTTCAGGAACTGTGTTTCTGTGGGGGGAGAGTAACTCCTTTTTTTGCCTGGACTTTGTAACTTTGCAGACCATTTACATGCACAAAAATATATATAACCCACTAAAGGAAAGGGAAAAAGCATAATAGGTCCTCTTTAAGGTGAGCAGACCTTCTTGGTGATACTAGAATGACACCATGATGAATACAGTGAAGTGTCAGGAGGACAGTGAGCGTGTGTGTCTTCTCAATAACCAGGAAAAGGGCACTTTATCATACTCACCAGGGAAAGGTTACAGGATGTATTTCTGTGTTTTTGTGTAAATACGTGTGCAAGTGTGCATGTCAATGTGCATGTGAGTGACTGAAGGCAGGGTGATTTAAATGTAAGAGACGGTGTTGGACACATGGAGCTTTAAGAGTGTGGAGAAAAAAAATGTTCTTGAAAAGGACAAAAAGCAACGAGAAGACAGTGAAGAGAGGAATGGAAGACAAACGATACAAGTATGAGCGAGAGATAGAGCGAGAGATGGAGCAGGAGATTGTCAGAGGCAGAGCAAGACTGGAGGAGAGTGGGTGTGCATAGCAGAGCTACGAGCACTGCAGTACATTGCAGTGCCCAGCCCCCGCTGTGTTCTCTGCTCACCATCCGGTTCCATGCACTGAAAAGACCCCTGCAGCAGCAGAGCTGCAACGACGGCAGAAGGCTGCCTGCTGATAGAACAGCAAATTCTGGACATCTGAAGATGCACCGATTTTTACGGAAACACGGTGTTCATGACAAACCAGGCGACCTGCGCCTTGCCAGCGCATTGTCACGTAGAGAGAGGGAGTAGTCGATTCACGCTCCCTCTGGATTATGTAAGCCTATAACACATCCACTTCACCCGATACCAGCTGAATGATCCCCTCTTCCCCAGCCATGTTTTCCTCATTAGGAACATCTGCCTCGCTGTTTGCTTTTGTTCCAGAGGTAGCATCTTTGCAAACACACACAGACACTTTATTGAGCTTATTGAAATGGCAACAATAGGGAGACAAACAACATGTACCCTTAAATAGCCGGCGTGTGTGTGCCTAGTGGTTTGACATTTTGTTGATGATGCCTTGTGTGGCGAATAGCAAATAGAGATCCAATGAATAACTGCTAAGACCTTCATATGATGTGGCTTTAAAGAAAAAAAAATACACTATTAATTCAGTTTAAAGCCAGGCAGCGCACAGTAATGTATGCATGAATGACTTACACACGAAGGGTATAGCCTCACACTTAAGTTGGATTAATTATCTAGCTTTTGGTCAGGCAAACACACGAGCACATGCATGCAGATGTGAAATGAATCTCAATCATGTGAAAGCTCTTGGGAACGAAAGAGAAGCTCGTTTCTGCTTCCATTAACAGTTGCTATGTTTCCGTCCCACTGCCTGCCCGCGGGGGGAGGTGGACGGCTAAGCTGAACGTGAGAGCTTCCCTCTTTTTTATGTTCTTCTCCCTCTTCCTCTGCTTTGCTGATGTAGCTGATTCACATTGCGTAGTAGTGTGTGGACTCTCTCACTCTCTCTGCTTCCTGTGACAAGGTCTGATTGTGTCTCTCGCTGTGTTTGGGAGTCGTTGAGTCAATTACACCTCGCCAGACAGGTGTTTGAGCTGCTAAGTGTGTTTGCCTCGGCACATCAGACCGTGTTTGCTTCTGATTTGCACAGAAATCAGTGCCAGGCTTTGAAAATGATAAGGCAAAAAAAAAAAAATATGCGAGTCATGCTGCAACCAAAGATAGTAATCCAACTTTTTAATTATTGTAAATGTATTCATTCGGGGTGGGAATCACCAGAGACCCCACGATACCTGTCAGCTACTATATGCAATACTGACTTAACTCAACTGTACAATAATTTGTGCAATAATCATCATTAATACTGCATTTATACTGTACATTTCAAGAAATATTCTTATCTGCTTCTTATACCATACTTGTATTTGTATTTAACACACTTAATAGATCCCACGTCTCAGCATTTTATATTTTATTATATAAACTGTGGTTATATGTTATACATTGCATGTCTAAATGCAAATATTTGTACATATTTCTCATAGTCTCATTTCTTATTTTTATTTTTATTATTCACTTATATTTCTCTACATATATTGTGTTATATATTGTAGCATTATGTACATAATTTACATGTTACATACTCCTTTATTAATATTATTTTACATTATTTTATGTTTATATAAGGGCAACTGTAATGCCCCAATTTCCCCCGGGGATCAATAAAGTATTTCTGATTCTGATACGATATTATCACAATATAGTCATATAGTCACGAAACAACTTATTGCGATAAGATATATTCCGATTTATTACTTATTTTCAACTGAAAATGATGCAGTTTGTCAACATCTGTTTTATCTAATAAGATACACTTTTCTTTTCACTCTGTTCATCTCAGAGTTTTCATTCACATATCTCGAGGCGAGAGGTCCAGGGACCCCTTTGAAAATGGCCATGCCAGCCGGCTGTCGGATTGTTAAAAGGTTAATAGTTTATATAATAAAAAATCGATACTTGGCGTCCGTGTATTGATACAATCTTGCGAAATACCACAATACTATGATGTATCGCATTTTTTTCCCCCCACCCGTAGTAATCATTCACATCAAATGTATCAGATGTTCTGAATTATTGTGTTTTTTATGGCAGGGCAATATATCAATATAATATCGATATTGTGATATAAGACTAGATATCGTGTTAGATTTTGGATATCGTAATATTGTGATATGGCATGAGTAAAGTGATGCAATTTTCTGAACTACCAGACGGTTGTAGCTGTTCTATTATTTGCCTTTACCCACTTAGTCATTACATCAACATTACTGATGATTATTTAACAAAAATCTAAATATTCTTGTGAAAGCACCAATGGTCAACCCTACAATATCGCAGTATTTGGTCAAAAATATGATATTGTGTTTGTAACGTTGCTGGAAAACACATGTAACCTATTTTGTGAAGTTGCATTTGATTGAAAGTTGTGGTTTAAAAATAGATTTCTACCTGTGTTTCACATGTGTGGTGATTGTTCTTCCTTTAGTAAAAGAAGAGTGAAACCTTCTAACCTTGGAAAATCTATTGAGAGAGAGAAAGGGAGCTACAGTCGTGTCTTCAGTCCTCGCAGCGGCACACTATTCACATGGTGATACATGGAGGAAGATGCTGTCTTTGACTAGTTGAGGATGTAGTCATGCAGTGAAAGGAGAGAAACACTGTGGTGTGTGTGTGTGTGTATGTGTATGTGTGTGACAGAGATGGAGAGAGTGGGAGAGAGCGGCAGAGCATTGTAGTGTGGGTGAGCTGCAGTGGGGATTCGGAGTGCTGCATTGAGCTGCATAATTAATGTTGAGGGGGTGGAGCTAAAGGCGGAGATAAACTTGCCACGAAGAAAAAGCCGCTGCAATACTACTACAAACAGAGCTACCTCTTTTTTCTGTTTGTATGTGTTGAGTCACTCTTGAGTATAGAAGTGATATGTTGATTCAGAACCAAGGAGGCTCACTCTGGTCCAGCTCTGAGTCCCCGTCCCATCTGCTCCCCCGGCCCTCAAAGCCAATCACTCTCCACCGAGCTGCGTGCCACGGCCAAATACCTCCACGCCGGCTGCACGGCTCTGTTAATCATCCAATTTGTAGCAAAACAGCTTCCTATATGACACATCTGGTGTAACTCTCATCCGCTCTGTCTGAATTGGACCATGAGGAAAGAGGAAGGAGGATGGTGTTATATTTAGTCATCTCCTTCGCAGATTCTATGCTGTTGTTGGGTGTTGTGAGATTGTGCTGACTGCTTAGAAAAGGGCACTCATTCTTACAGGAGACCCTGCTGTTTTTAGAGAGCTCTTTGTGTTCTGAGACAATCTCTTTTCATTCGCTCCTCAGTTTTATTTTGGAACACTGCATTAGAGACATCTGCCTGGTTAGCCATTCATTTAGCTCACACGTACTGTAAAAGCAATGTGCATATATTTTTAGGTATGCACATGCATGCTCAAGATGCAGTCAGGGTCAGCAGGGATCACACTTGGATGTGTTTACGGAGGCATGATTTAAATGCATTCAGACTTTACAATGTACCAGGGTCACTTCCAGGATCAGCCCTTTAGGGGGGCTCAGCCTGTAATGAGAATGTGACGTGTACAGTCGAGGGCATAGGTTTTGTTTTTTTTGAGCATCAAACACTTCATTTCTTGCATTCTGTTGATTTTTTATTCACCAATTTCTGCCTTTTCAGCATCAAATTATGATGAAAATGTCTTTATTTATGTAAGGGAAAACACAAAATTCAGGCGCCAGGTGGGTATCCAATTAATTGGATCCACAAGAGTCTCAGCTTTCCAGTAATTTATGTAATTCTAAGATTGTTTAGGGACCCCATGCAGAAATATTCAAATAAACCTTTTTTGAATAGGTGAAAATAACACATTTATACTGCATACAAAAACAAACCCCAAACTGCATGTGATTATCATAAAGTGGGCATGTCTGTAAAGGGGAGACTCGTGGGTACCCATAGAACCCATTTTCATTCACATATCTTGAGGTCAGAGGTCAAGGGACCCCTTTGAAAATGGCTGTGCCAGCTTTTCCCTGCCAGAATTTAGCCTAAATTTGGAGCTTTATTTAGCCTCCTTTTGGACAAGCTAGCATGACATGTTTGGTACCAAGGTAGGTTTTCCATCCATCCATTATCTGTAACCGCTTATCCGATCCAGGGTCACGGGGGGGCTGGAGCCGATCCCATTTGACATTGGGTGAAGGCAGGGTACACCCTGGACAGGTTGCCAGACTTTCCTTAGGTTTTCTAGTTTCATAATATATAGGACTGTCAAAGTTAATGCGATAATAACGTATTATAACGCGTACTAGCTTGTCGGAAAGCAGGTTAAATAACGGTCTAAATTTATTGCTAAATTTTTGCGAGGAAAACCTGGCATGGCCATTATCAAAGGGCTCCCTTGACCTCTGACCTCAAGATATGTGAATGTAAATGTGTTCTATGGGTACCCACGAGTCTCCCCTTTACAGACATGCTCACTTCATGATAATCGCATGTAGTTTGGGGCAAGTCATAGTCAAGTCAGTACACTGACACACTGACAGCTGTTGTTGCCTGTTGGGCTTGAGTTTGCCATGTTTAACATATTTATTATGCTAAAAGCAGTACTTGTGAGGGTTTCTGGACAATATTTTTCATTGTTTTGTGTTGTTAATTGATTTTCAATAATAAATATATACATACATTTGCATAAAGCAAACATATTTGCACACGTCCATGTTGATAAGAGAATTAATTAGTTGACAAATCTCCCTTTAAGGTACATTTTGAACAGATAAAAAATGTGTGATTCATTTGTGATTAATCGTGATTAATTATGGACAATCATGCTATTAATCACAATTATATATTTGAATCAATTGACAGCCCTAATAATATACCAATATCTTCACTCGATCTTAAAGACAGAGCCCGCCACAGCTCGACTGCAATGTCGGCTGGGATTGCTGGCAATCCCGCGGGTCTCAGAGGGTTTCATATTTATTTTTTAGGGGGGCTGAGATGAACCCATCACTAAAAAGAGTCTAAAATCGCTACTGGTATGTCTGAGCGTGATGTTGGTCTTTGGTGCTGTCATAGCTCAGGAGCCTGTTTAGCTCCTCTGTTTCCAGGGCGGTGATATTGCCCGGCTGGTGACCACGTCATCTATAATATCACACTGCACCGCTTGCACCCCTGTCACCTAACCTCACCATCACTGTAGCCGCTCTGAGTTCTTGACTGCTGCCACATACTCGGACGCCATGTCCTCACTGATTTACATTATAGCACGCTCGTGTGTTTCAGTGTTATCTCCACATGTTGTATTGCATGTTTCCTTTTCTATTCTTAACTCGAAGCGGTGCTCCTCTCTTTGTCTGCCAAATGTCTGCCAAAAGCTACTGTGGGGATCTGTGCCTGTCAAAAGGGCTGAGGGATCGCACAGAGGTATTTGAAATGCACCCCGTGTCGGCTCCAAGCCTTTTTCTATACGCGCCGAGGAAGCTGGTAATGACGGCAGTTTCATTCCAATCCCCCAAGAGCCACAAAATCGCACTTAGATTGCAACCTCGACATTGTCGGGTGCAAGTAGAGGCGAATACAGTTGAACCTAGAAGATAGATGCCCCAGAAAGGTGCGAGGTGCATCCCGTAGCTGTTCAGGAGCAGTGATTTAATCTGTCTAAATAACCACGGTGGACAACAGTTGTCTTAAGAAACACGCCTCCAGGGTTGTTTAAGTGATGTGTTAAAATGTATTTTCCTCTATTTTCCTTCTTCCCAGCCCATCCCAGAAGACATCTGGCAGCAGAATGTGAAGTTTTTTTCTGCTCAGACAAACAACACAGCGCCTCATTAAATATATTTTTTTCAGTCCCCTGAAATCTTAGAAATGAGGAGACATTTTCTGCTTTCTTTCCCTCTCCAGTCCCACGGGGGGTTTTGCAGTGGGAGAGCTGAGTTGCCATTTCTTAGCCAAGTGAGAATCTGCCCATCTGACATTCAGAACGCTTGGAGCGGCGCAAACATCAACAGAAACATAAATATAACTCCAACGTAAATAAACTCGAGCTTTGAGATTGTTCTGAGTGCGTGTCGTGCCACGAAACGTCTTGAAATTAGTTTAAACAGCCGGCTGCGGGTTCTGAGGAATTTTCTAATTTTGTTGTTCCACGCAAACCTGCGAGCTTAACTGTGATCTGTGCCTTTTTCTGTTTGTTTATAAATCAGAAGTATACAAGGATTTATGCTTTTCATTAGAGCAACACTGTGCAATGTATTATGAGCCAGAGAGGGGAAGAGAGGAGGAATACTGTAGCTGTGTGAGTAGGTGCTCAGCATAAAAGCTGCTTCTTTTTCTCTTTGAGTTTTTTGAGGCCAGTGTGCAGGCGAAGGACACTGCATACAGAATGTGAGTTCTAACAGCAGTATAACCTGTGGTAGGACGGAGAAATAGCAACGAATAAAAGAATCAAAGTAAAAGGAGAAACATGTTTTACTCATGAGATGCCAAATTATGTTGCGCTGACAGGCACGGATACATTTTAATATGTATTTCACTTGTTGTAGAGCATCCTTTAGTGTTTGTAACTTTGACATCTCTGTATAACAAATCCAGCTTGTTATCAAGATAGTCCTTTTTAAATACAGAGTGGAAAATCTGTTGGCGTTAAATTTATCACAAGGTTTGACCTCCTGTGTGGTTTTTTTTGCAACTTGAATGAACTCAAGTTGTGTGAGTGGCAGGTCACTTATGGTGCTTTGTAACGCTGAAGGTGCTCCACAGAGTGTTGAGCCATCCCGCTCACTCATTCTCCACTCAGGTCATTGTGCTGCTGCCATCCCCGGAATAAAAGATTTAATTTGTATTCAGCAAACCTGTTTTCAGTCAGACCGCATTGCAAAGAAGTGCCAGTAACAAAAACGTCGACTAATCTAACCTCTCTTGGATTTTCAAAAGAAAGAAGTTTGTTGTTTTTGTGCTTTGGCGGCCCGTACCAGCCAACTTGGACGAATCTTGTAGATTCAATCTCTCCCAAAGAGATTATTGACTTGACAGCAAATTGTTCGGCGTCTCCAAGAGCGTGATGGAGGGTTGCGAAATCTATTTCCTCCCGTGATAAGGCTGGTAATAGTTGGGACTAGCGAGAGGAACACGAGATTCATTGTACTATATTGATCAAAATAATTGCTCCCATCCTTTTTGTCCAGTTTTAGGAGGCCCACTCACAGCGTTGTTATCTGGAGAGCTGTTCCTAAATAATTTTTTTTTGCAATCTTCATTCTCATCTGGAGAGTTTAACTGAATGATTACACAAAGCCTCGTGATACAGAGATCCGCTGTGTGTCTTTTGGTTAAATAAGAATGCTTTTTGAATTGGAGCATGGCTGTGTTAATCGCCAAGAGCTTGCATGAGAGCGGTTGTATAATATCTGGCAGCTCAGGAGGAGGAATAGGTAAACAAAAGGGGGGGAAATACCAAGATGTCGCTGTAGTGGTCTCGTCTATGCTGGAGGGATGTGAGCACTAATTCGAAGCATTGGTGAATCACTCTCTCCTCTCTCTCTCTCTCTCTCTCTCTCTCTCTCTCTCTCGCTCTCTCTCCGTGTTGTTTTAGTGAGTCAACATTGTGCAGTCTTTGCATTTTGGTTTATGCATTACCTTAAAAATAAAATAACATATTTTAGACTATTAGACAGATGATACAATGTAAAATAATCTAAATATTAAAATATTTAGATTATTTTACATTATATCATCTGTACAAGTGATATAGTTTGCCTTAGAATAGATTACAGTCACGAAACGCATCAAAAATCCACAGTGCCAGGAGCACATTGGACAACGCCTAGGTGCTAGCTGTTAAAACTAAACAAAATTGTCATCACAAACAAAGCATTATTTATTTACATTTATTAATCAGAAAAGTCACAATATTCACTCAAAATCAGCAGTGTTTTTTTATTTTTTTTATTGTGCCTTTAAATAAAAGTACAGAAGTATTATCAGCGAAATGTTTGTAAAAACATTAAAGTACAGTATTTGTATTTGTTCTACAGAATAATGGCCTCTGTGAGTGATATATTATATCAGGGTTCAATGTTAATGTTTTTTTTCCCTTTGCCCTGTCGCGCAAGTCGGTCAGAAATCTACAGTACTTGCCCCGAGTCAATTTCTACTTGCCCCTATACAAATAGTTTCATTTATTAGCGGTTCTCAAATAACAAGAAAGACTAAAGCTTACTGTCATGTTGAATCTTTATTTAAATAAATTAATCTGGCGTTTCATCCTCTAACGCCACCCGACACCCGGGGTCGCGAACACCAACCTAATTTTTCTGGGGGGTCGCATATCGAAAAGGTTGAGAACCATTGGTCTAAAAAAACTAATGCTGTTCACTGACATAATCATTACTGAAATTCAGTTAGCAGTGTGCCAAACAGGAAACACGTACACCTCTGTGTCACTAATGAATCCTTTGTCCATCTCCATCTTCAAACCCAGTGTTCGCCCTTATTCGCTGCTGTCGCTGGTCTCCAACATTTGTCTTTTCTTTTCTCATTTTAGGCCTGACTCACTCTCAGATTCTCCTCTTGTGTCTGCCAGTTACAAGCAGTGCTCTGTCATGCTTGACTCTTTAGCCAGGCCAACACTGGGGACACACGCAGGACAAAACCGCTTAGCCAACAGTCTGACCATAGTGCTATTCATTACAAGGGAACCAGTACTTTGTTGAATAAATATTCTTATTCTAAACCTACAAACAATTGCCAATCACGATCATCTAACACAGAGAAAGTTTGTATATCCTATTTTTAGGTGTATCAAATCACATTTTGTATCTCACCTGATCTCCTTTGGGAAACGGAAACTAAGCAACGGTGCAATTCAGAAATTAATGTCAACATCATTGCCCTCTCCAGATAATGAAAATGCAGCAAAATAAACTACACCAATTCATAACCTGTTCTACAAAATGATTCCTGATGTGTTGCTGTGAGTCATCTTGAAAATCCTCAGTGGGTTTTAAGCTGATGGACAGGCAACATTTAGCCTGTGTGTTTTCATATGGAGCTCTGGAAGCGATGTGCATCCCCGTGCATCGTCTGCTGTTATGTAAACCTGACTGCTGTAGAGAGTCTTTCCATGCAGTGTAGGGTAGCGTTTATCTAGGGCATGGCTGGTTTGTGCCCCCTCATTGAAATGCGTCAAAGGGGCTGTGACAGTTATAGTTAGTGTTTTTCTCTCTCTCTCTTAGACTTTCTTATTAAAATGTCCCTGACACAGTTGGCAATAATCCACGGGTGGTACAAGGAGCAAAACACTCACCTACCACTGCAGAGACCTGGACACAGCTCCAGCCTGGTCGTGCATTCCAAACACAATTGGTAATGTTAGTGGGTGAGAAGCCAGAGAGGAATAACATACTATAGCGACTCCCATTGGTTAGTTGGGATGTCTGCTTTGACAGTATCTGGAGGATATCATTGACCTTTGAGTGTATTACACCGTGGGTCATGGGGGAAGCACATTGCTGTCGACAGCGTCCTCAGGGACACGGTGGAGTTAGCATTGACAAGGGACACAGAGAGTAGGGAATTCACCACCTTTGGGGCCAACCCTTTGAATGTTGTGTTTAATTAATTGCTTAATTTTCTGTTAAGAGAAAAAATAAGAGAAATCAACTCCAGATGAACTAAACGTTCTTAGCTATCCAAATCTGATCTTACCCTGTGCTGAATGATGAATCCCACTTGATCATAAATTGGAGACCTGTGGCCGATTGTTAATTATTAGTCTAGGCAACGCCCCTAAACACTATATCAGGGCCGTGTAAATACTCTGGTACATACCCAAGAATTGGAAAGATGTCACCAAAAATGCTGTAAGAAGAAGGTCTTAGATTCGATTCGATTCGATAGATAGATAGATAGATAGATAGATAGATAGATAGATAGATAGATAGATAGATAGATAGATAGATAGATAGTCAGTACTGGCGTTAACAGGAAATTCGAAAAGCATCGAAGAGCAGTATGTAAGCCACGCAATATCATCCGAGAGTTTTTATGGTTTTAATTGAGATCAATGGACCAAAAGAATTTATTTAACCCACAAATTTAATGATCCAGTCTTTATAATTACTCTAAAACATATAATAATCTAAATTTGATTATATGATATGCATGTTTTTTTTATGTTCCTCAAATTTAAAACTTGTTTCCTAGCCGTTGGACAAACAAACGAGTGCTCTCGACCACTCATAAAATTTTCTCTTACCTAAAGAGAAGAGCAATAAATAAGAAAACATAGGTGAATCCCCGAAATCACTGGGTAATAACAAAATAAGAACAAATTGTGGATACGAACAAAAATAAGAAAACATTTGTTTGTATATGGCTTCCAGAATGAGGCCCAATGGGCCTTTAAGTAAGAGTACAGAAGTATTACTTGCAAAATGTGTATAAAGTATTAAAGTAATAGTGTTTGATCTGCATAATAATGGCCCCTGTGAGTGATACAGTACACATTATTAGATTGTTAATACTGTAGAATTTGATGTTGCTGAGAGAGTTGGATACTGTTTACCATTTAATCTACAGTATATCAATGCATTGTATTTGATGTAAAATCGTAATGTGTAAAGTAACTAGTAGCTAAAGTCGGAAAAATGTAGTGGAGTGAAAAGTTTAATGGATCAATCACTGGAAGTTTTACGGCTGTACATGTTTTATTGGCGTGTATAATGATAGAGATAAGCCTGATGGGACTCACAGCTATCCTCATCGCATTTATACTTGAAGGCTTCTTGAAAAGTTTGGTGCAAAAATGTGCACAGGGTTTTGATATCCTTCTTACGTCCAACTTCATTTTCTCTGTTTGTCATGCCCTTTGATCACTGCGCACGCATCAGTTTGCAATACGAGCCTGGGCTGTGACATTTTTTACCCTTGAGATGAGTTTGAGTGTGTGATGCAACCGAGTGCTGCTGTGATCAGTGGACATTGTTTTTGGATTTGACAGGACTGAATTATTTGACATCTTCTCTGAAGGGCTATGCTATCAAACATGGGTAATTTCATTGTTTTAATGATACAATTTTCAAGAGTTTCTTACAATAGCATCTCATAAATAAATGAGATTGAATATTTTGGTATTCAAGTGAAATTCAAATGCTAAATAGCGTCATCAGTTTTTCATCAGACTTATCAGTTCTTTGTAAAAATCAATTAAAGGAAAAAAAGAAGTTTACTACTTACTCCCACAATGGATGTAACTGCATCATTCACTACTTTCACATCAAAGTTGTAGGATGAGACTCTTTAAACCTGCTGTAAGTAACGTCTTCCCTGTTTTACAGCTTCTAGACAGAGATATTATATATACAATGGAATAGGTTGGGAAACAAAGGACTGTGGAAATCTGATTGTTGTATGCAATAAAAAGGGAACGACTTCTCCGCTTGGCTCTATCTCAGCTGGCAAGCTTGTTATGTCCATCACCACGTTTTTTCCCCGGTGCCTCTGCTTCGTGAGAAATGAATGGACGTATGGGGACGAGCTGATTGTGCTGCTCTCAGTCTGAGAGCACAGTGAAACTGCATAGAGCCATTTTACAGAGTCATTTATACATACATTGAAATTGACATATTCTCCTTATCTAGTTCCCGGCATGCGGCTGAAAAGTTTAAGAATCTCTTTACAAAGGTTCTTTTCATTTTTTCTCAGCCTCATCATTTTCATATTATAAAAATGAAAAAAAAAAATGAATTCAAATTGGAAAGTTAAGCTGCAATAGAAGTTAAACCAACTGTGCATTTTGTGTCGGTGCACATTTGAAACTGCTTGTGCTGCCAGCTAAGCTGCCACTCCTTATGGGTTTTTCATGCAGCATTTAGTAGATGCTAAAGTGAGTCCCTGATTTATGAAGCATTTGCATTGTGTGTAGAGTTTACATAATTTCTAGAAAATGACAAATCCAGACAGCAGTTCTATATGACTTTTTATGTTTGTTTTTACCCAGAATCCCTTTTAATTAAGCTTTTTAAAATGGCTGCTGTTGTTCCCTTTAGACACAGCCAGCACCACCCACAAACCAGGCAGTTATGAAACACAGAGTGTACACTGGCTGGGATTATTTCTCCTCCAACTGTGTGAAGCTAACATCCTTTTCAAAAAATGTCAGTATTTATTTAATGACAATATTGGATAAGATGAAACCCTGCCAACGCCAGGGGATCCTGGTCGAAATTACGCAATGTTTTAAATTTGGTGCATCTTATAATCTGCTGTTTTGGAGGCATAGTGCCTTTTTAAAGGGGCAGTGCTTTCAAATTGCTCCTATGACCGAAATTCTTCTATAGGTCTGAGCAACTGAGGAGCGAAGATTGATCAGTTACTTTAACTTAAAGGGTAACTTTGGTATTTTTCAACCTGGATCCTATTTTCAATGTTTTTGTGTCTAACTGACTAATAGGGAAAACAATTTCTGAAACTGGTCCAGTATTGAGGGAGAGTGCTGTAGACGGCAGCTGCTCACGGGCTGCAATATGGTGCCATTGGGGCAAGCTGGCACCATCATTTACATGCAGTAAAACTGCTTGTTTTTGCCATGACAGGCTCTGATTGTTATTATAAGTGTCTGGAAAATGTCTTGCTCAAGAAGAAGTCTCGATCTGAAATCTGGCAAGGTGACGTGTTGCCGGAAGACATCGGTGGAATAGTGGAATACATCCATGGTGGAAACGTGAGTGCCAGCTGGGCAGAGTTTGTTGTGTTGGAGTACAGAAAGCGTAGCTTAGTGTTATCTAAAAGATTTTCAATGTCATGGCTGAATATTTAGATGATTTCCACAATGTGGAAGAGGTTCTCTAAATTCGATGACTGCCCGTATTTATTTGAGTATACAGATATTGGGGGGCGGCTGTGGCTCAGAGGGTGGTTCGATCCCTGGCTGCTCCGGTCACATGTCGATGTGTCCTTGAGCAAGACACTTAACCCCAAATTGCTTCCGAAGGCTGTGCCATCAGTGTATGAATGTGCGTGTGAATGGGTGAATGCCTACATGTAGTGTAAAGCGCTTTGAGTGGTCGGAAGACTAGAAAAGCATTATATAAATGCAAGTCCATTTACCATTCACCATATTCAGATTTCGCTACGAGACTTCTCCTTGAGCGAGACTTGGGCACAATAACAAACAAACCGGATCAAGCAAAAGGTAAGGAAAACATTATTTCCCATTAATTTTACATTAATTCCCTGTAGCGTCCTTTCCATAATGTTATCAAACACTCATAATGATAATCTGAGCCTGTCAGTGGCAAAAACAAGCACTGTTAGTGGACGTTAACGTTACATTGACGCTGCTCACTGGCCCTCGCAGCTCGTTTCGTGGCTGCCGGTTACAGCGTTATCCCTTAATACTGGACCAATTTGCACAAAAACATGTGAAAATAAGTCCCAGATTGAAAAATTTACCCTTTTAAGGAGGGAAATGTAAATGAAAAAAAATGTGTTTTGTACACCTGTGATCCATTTGAAACATGTTTAATCGTATAAAGTTGTATTTATAAGACACTTATTAGGACATTTTTCCTTCATTTAACATTTTACCGTGGATGCCAGTCGAAGTGTCTCACACAGAGACATCAGGAAATGTAAACACAGCCAATAATTAAACGGGTCATTCTTTGACTGGGTGACTGACAAGACAAAATATTGAGTTTGACGTGCAGAATAACTGATAATCAACAACATAATTAGAACTCACAATGACTTTGTTCTCCTGACATATCTGCAGTTCGGGACATAATGCAGTTTCCTGAATGCTGTTGTGACTGTTGCATATTTTCTAACACCCAGTGAGTTCTTGAATGGACGATCGGACGATGCCATTAGTCCTTTGACAGATACCAGATGCTAATTTTACTGAATTTAGTCAAAACTGTCACAAAAACAGGAACCAAGTTCAAATTGAAAGGTTCAGTTTGTGCTAAATTCTATTCACTTCTACTGTTGTAAAATGGTTGCCAAAGGTTTTAACTGATGAATCTTATGGATAATTCTGTTGTTTATTTGTCCAGAAATAGCGAGTGCACAGTACGTCCGCTAACTGAACCCACGGCTTTGTCAGCGATTAGTCAGATTTCAGACAAGCCTGCCCTTAGCCCTGAGAACGAAGGCGTTGCATTATTGAAGTCTGAAATGTGGGACATTTTGTCTCTGGAGGAGGTTACGCTTTGAAACACCAACGAGGGATGAAGGACCCTCCTCATCCTTACATCCCATCATGTGGACCCTCAATATTTAATGAGGGCTTTTTTTAATACTCTTTTTACAGTAACATCCTTTGGGCCAGGTGAGTCACACACGATGGATACAGAACTAGCACACTGCTCACATTGGGAAATTTCTCTTTCACTTATGGCTTTAAAAATGTGACGTATAGGTACTAAAGAATTCTCGATGTAATACATGTTTTTCCTGAGTTTCTACATTTTGACCCAGACATTGTACCCGCACTTTCTGATCTATGATTCACAATGGAAATCAACCCAGACTTTAAGGATCAATGTTGTTCAGCACTCCTGTGCACACAGCAACCGTTGGCTCTGACAAGCAGCAGATGGTGTGCTATACAGTGATTTACTGCTGCATAGCCGGGGGTGCAGTACTTTTTGCGAGCCTTTCTCCTCCTGAATAATTGATAGGATACTGTCAGTTGGCTGTGTAGGATTTCACATATTGTCAATTGAGAAATTTTGGCATGTTATGTGCTTCTTCAAGGCTTTGTGGGTTTTAATTGTTAGGGCATTAACTTGCATCTGTTAGGGTGCAGTGAGAGGTAGAAATTATGGGTGCTTTTATGGTGAAAAACCTGATTTAATGCAATGTAGTAATCCTACGGCTACCTGTAAACTTGGGATTGTTTAACAGTAATAAAAAGAATGGACAAATGCCACATTTAACTTGTTTAAAGGGAATTGGGTGACAGCTTGGGCTTCTGCAGACTGCAGTAAGTAGAATATTCATAAAACACCCACATCATGATCACCACACCCAGCCCGGTGTATTTGACCTTTGCTATTAGTTTACCACCGAGACTCATTAACTGACTTTACGTCAAACTAGATTAATTAGAAAATTAAGCATTTTTGAAACGGTGATTTAAAAATTAATTGAAAAGACTTCCAAGTCCACCAAAACAGCAAAGCTAAAAGAAGGTCAGTGCAACATCCTGCTGGGATAATTTGATGTGGCCCTATTGGAAACTTCAGTCTGCATTTTGGCCTAAAAGTAAAGCAGATTGTGGTAACATTTACCAGCCAGGCCCCAAAACTGTTTGTGTTTTCTAGCCAGCTGACTCTGACTGCCAACAATGTCTGATGGCTCCATTGTAGCACAGTATTTGGGTACCTGCATTTTTGTCCAACTATTTCAGTTACTTTTTGCCACAGTGGCTGTTGTATGTTAGTGTTTCTAGCCGTGCTAGCGGCAAGGCTCTATGGCGAGTTGATCTGTTAATTGGTCCACCGTTTTGGTCCAGTGCTGGTCCCCAGAGGATGAAGCCGGACATATTTCAGAAAGGAGACGGTGCACTGAAAGTCAGTTTCTCTGTAACTGTGTCATGTCGATTTCACAACTTCCCCGCTCCTTTAGGAGACTAGCAGCATGTCCAGAATCTATTAACTCCAATGGGAAAAGTGAACGTGAACACAGATTATGACTGATTCTTTCATCCCATAGTCACCAAAGTAAATATTGGACCCATTTTTCACAAACCACATAGGTTTTTTTCTTAACATTCTGACATTAAAATGGCATTTTTCAGATGGACAAATCAGGAGAAAATGAACTTTCTCTGTCTCAGCAACACGCTCTCGCAAGATCTGGAAATTAATGTTCGCTAACGGCCTAGCTAACTGATTTCGTAATGCTAAATTTGGCTGTTAGCTGTGTAAATATCTAATTTTAGCAAAAGAAAATATAAATACATTATGTAAATATAACACAATCTGCTCTCATCCATCCACACGATATTCACAACACTTCCAAAAGAGGAGGGGGGATGGCGGGAGAGGCGACCACGCCATGACAAGAAATGTATACCATTTCAAACCATTGGCAGAGCTTGAAATGCGTCATCTTTGTTATAGAGCATAGTGCTATCATCCGGTCACCATCTCTATATTTCCCAGTACTTTAGTTCATGAACAAATTCTTGCAAAACTAATGACATTCCGATTGGCCTCTGATGTACTTCGCCCTGAGTGTTAATTAGCAAATGTTAGCATGCTAACATGCTAAGCTAAGGTTGTGAACATGGTAAACACACTGGCTAAACATCAGCGATATCTTTATGAGCATGTTAGCTGACGTTAGCATGTAGCTCAACTCAAACCTAAAGTATCACTGAGCCGCTAACATGGCTTTAGACTCTTGTTTCATTGTTTCCTTGGGACAAAATGTTCTCTCTTTATGAGAGCCCGTTTCGGGTGTTCACATTTTCTACAGCAGTAAAAAGTTTTAATCACTTGCAGCTGGTGATACACTTGGCAGTACTATGATTAGCTTTTTACCTGTTAACGAGCTTCCCTGTGCTTCTGTCAAACCTCATATATACTGTATATGGCAGGCTCACATGTATGTAGGGACTGGTTAAGAGGTCAGCTGTGTGTTGGTATTGATTCAGTTGACCCTTACAATAATGATCTTTTAATTGTCTTATTCTGTTACCGGCTCATGTTACATTGAATGGTATAGACGAAAAGGAAAAGGGGATTATGCCTAGGGCACCCAAATGGCTAGCAGCGGCCCTGCTGGGGCAATATATAGAAATTACTGTATGTTTATACTGTGATTATGAGACTAGATATTGTTTTAGTTTTTGGATATTGTAATATGACATAAGTGTTGTCTTTTCCTGTTTTTAAAGGCTGCATTACCATAAAGTGATGTCATTTTCTGAACTTTCCAGGCTGTTCTATTATTTGTCTTTACCCACTTAGTCATTATATCCACATTACTGGTGATCATTTATCAAACATCTCATTATGTAAGTATTTTGTAAAAGCACCAATGGCCAACCTACAATATCGTCTCATTATTGTAATCGAGGTATTTGATCAAAAATATTGTAATGTTTTATTTTCTCTATATCGCTCAGCCCTGCTGTGATTGCACAAATGTGTTATGGAATTTGTGGCTATTTTGAACATGAACTTAAGTGTCATCTCTGGAAATGGTCACCCAGTTCAAGCTCCTTCAGGTTGCTGCTTCCAACTGATAAGTGCACAATTACTGCAGTGTTTCTAACAGGCATCGATTGGTCTTGTCTTCTCTTTCCCTCCTTCCATTGATTGTTGATGCCGCTCTCAGATTACGAGGTTATGTGAGGGCAGGTGATAATACACTACTGTCAGGCTGCAGGAATCCAGCGTACATCGTTGTCTTGTCTCTCTGAATGTTTCTGTATTTATGAAAGTCAACAATCTTTTATGTTTTTATATTCATTCACAAATATTAGTTAATTCATAAATAAATAAAAGTGTAAGTAGCAATTCATGAATATTAGTGCAGCTGATCACTTCAGATATTTTTGGAGTAGAGGCACTGAGCAACACTACACTTGATTTGATTGCTATAACCACTAGACATTCATGCAATCTCAACGCTAGCGTGCATATTTAAAAAGAGAAATACTACGTTGATATTTTGCAAAACACAGTTGGTGACAATTGAAATTGTATATCAGAAAGCCATGATGATTACTAGATGAAGCTGGTGTAATCAAGACTTCAAGCATTTTTGCTAATGGAATGTAATATTAGACAACATTAACAGTTCTCGTTTGATTCAGAGATGGATGTGTTAAAGTACATACCCACCTTTCTCTCCTCTTCCCTGTGCTAGTATGTTTCAAAGGTCAGTACCCAATTTAGATTTTAATGAGCGCTTAATTGAAAACGACTCTCCGTCTACTTTACAGATGATCTCAGTTAAATATCGCAATGTTCTAAGGTCAGATCTTTCTATCAGTCAACTGGAGACGGTGACTTTTTGAATACATGAGAGATGTGCTGAAAGATAATGCCATTAATAAAAAAAGAAATTAAGTAACACAACTCTTTTATACATAATTGAATACATCATCAGTAGAGGGCAAGATTGTATTAAAATGTTAAAACGGCAGCGATGTCTCACTTATGAAGGAACCGTAGATTAAAGGCATATACATTAAAGGGCCGAAACAACCAACCGTAAGCCTATTAAAGGTATTTGTAATTAAATTCATGCATGTTGTGGCTCAGCTGTATATAGTGTAATAGAGAGCAGTTCCTTGTTGATGTTTCAGTCACAGAGGACAGATTGTTTTGCATTATCTTTATTATTTAACAGATTTAACTTACTATGGGGCCATTATTGTAGCAAAACTATTTGCAAATCACCACACACATTTAAAAAAGTGTAGCAAAAGTCATGTGTAAAAAAAAAAAAAAAACGCCAACTGAGAGGCCTGCTGAGATGTAACTGATGATTTTTCTGCATTTCCAGCTCTTGAAGCAAAATTCTTAGACTTTTCAGCCAATGATACATATGTACGCATTTACAGTTTCGTCTACACATTTATAGATTTATGTAAGCATGTGCAGATTAGTCTACACATTTACAAATCTCAATACACTTGCAAATCTGAATACCATTTGGAAATGTTTTTTTTTACACATTTACAAATCTGATTCTAATTATATACACATTTGTAGATTCCTGTACACATTTACAAATCTCAGTACGCATTCAGAGATTTTTTTTACACATTTACAAATGTGATTATGCACACACGGATTCTAAATACACATTTGCAGATTCCTGTACACATTTACAAATCTCAGTACGCTTTTAGAGATTCTTTTACACATTTACAAATATGATTACGCACACATGGATTGCGATACAGTTACACAAGTCTCCACACACATTTGCAAATAGTTTTGCTACAATAATGGCCCCATACTTGGTTAAAATGTCTTTTTTTTCCATATAAAAGTGATGCAAAAAAAGTGTTCGTTCTGCGGCCTAAAACTGCAGTGAGACTGATTTCAGTACAACATGATTATGCAGCAACGAGAGTAAATTTTTATTTAGCGCAGGGAGATCATCATGAGGGGTTAGCTGTCACACCCAATCTGTGTTTGACTAATGGTGCAGTGGTTTCCAAGATTTGGGCCCGCCTTGTAATAGAGTTCACTGACGATGTGAAGGTGAATGATCCCCATGAGCCGCCACTCTGTTTGCTACTTGCGGCTTGTCTATCGTTTGTCCTACAATACCTTTGACCGCAATACAAGGAGCCAGAAAGAACATCCACCCTCCTCTGAAAAAGTTTATCACGTCTGTAGTTTCATAACAAGCCTGCAGTCTTCATTCCTCCAAATGATAAAATACAATCAGAACACGAAGGATGTACGATATAAAAGAGGAATCTTTGCATTGGTTTTGATTAGAAATGTGGCACTCACTAAACAGTCTGAGAATTGATCTTTCCTCCAGCTATCGGTAGCCCTTGATAGCTATTATGGTTTCCTAAAGAAACAGCTGCTTGCAGAGCCCATCACTAAAACCTATTTGACATTTATAAGAGTTTGTTGGTCCCCTGGGGAGTTGTTGTTTTTCTAGAGCCACACTGCTCTCAGGCTTGTAATTCAGAGACACTGAGGTCTGGACACTTCTGAGTGTTTCTCCCCTTTTCCATTTCTCCTTTGCACAGATTGTATCTTCCATAATAATCAACCAATTATCCCATTAAGATAATAAGCAGTTAACTCAAACAATGCACTGTACAATTAGATCTGTCAGTCGTTTAAACGTATGCAACGTTAATGGTCAAAAGCAGAAAGTAAATTGATACATTTAATTATAATATTTAATCTCTCTCCCTGTCTAGGGTGGTTTGTAGTGTTATGTTTCATTCACCAGGCCGGTGAGGAGGGAAGCAATTAATCTGGAATTGTGCTCCGGTTTCGTCCCCGCTGTTGACCATTTCTCTGGGACTGGATGATGAATTGCCTTATTTCTGCACATAAACACAGGTCTTGTCTCTCAGTGAAGCAGGTAGCCAGAGGGAAGTAGGATTTATGGACACTGGCTTTGTGAAAAATAGCACTTGCTTCGAATAAGTGAAGTAAGATCATCGTTTCCTTAAAATTGTGAAGACCGGTGGAGAAACAACGACGCAAAAGGCCAAATCTTTCTTGTTGGTGTTGGTATGCTGTGTCATGAGGCTGATGGAGCAATTACTTTTTAACTGCTGCCAGGCAGGCACGACGTTGAAATTGATTCGATGCAGCCATTTTAAATTTAGCTGATAGATCTGTAGCCCAACACAGTTGTTTTTAACCTGTGCTCCTAAATTGAATACGATCACTGCTGGGCTTAATGCGAGATAGTCCTGAATCATCAGGGTTATACCTCTGCTAAAGGGTGTTGGATCACAGTCTGCTCTCACTTTGTGTGTGCTGTGGGTGCAGAGCTACGCAGAGAGCTTAACACACTTCCATTAAAGGTTGAAGACAGAACACGGCCTTTGAGGTTTTTACTGGAAGCAACTAGGAATGGGAATCACCAGAGGCCCCACGATACAATATTACCACAATACCTAAGTCAGGATCTTATTGCAATTTTAAACATTTTGCAATATGCTGAGTATTGCCATAAAATCCAATGTGATATATTGCGATCTATGTAGCAAAAAGCATTCGTTTTCCACAACATTATATATGGACACAGTTCTTTTCACATGAAGTTAGTGATGGATTGTGTTATTTTCTTAGCTCGTTCAGAATTGGAAGGTAGCTTTTTTCAAGCTAAGTGTGTTCAGTGTTTTCTGATTTTTTGTTGGCTTGGCCGTCAACGGTCACTAGCTCTGGTGAGCCCTCATGTTCATAGTATCCCCAGTATTTTATTTTCATATGACACTCCTTGCAAATCGCATGTCATATCCATGTCCTTCTTCCCTTCCTTGTTAAAAAATCCCAAATAAGTCCAGACGTTTGATTTTAACGGCACATTTCTGATTTCTCTCTCCGATGTTTCCTATCTTTGTTTTGACTAACTTTCTGCCGATCCTACTGACTTTACCCGTGGCCGCACCATCTAGTGGACTTAAAAGCAATTGTTACCAAAAAGTTCAATTTGTATTTGCAATGTTAATAGTTTATATAATAAAAGATTGATACTTGATGTCCGTATATCGTAATATTGCGATACTATGCTGTATCGATTTTTTTCCCCCCAATCCCTAGAAGCAACTGAAATCACTGAAATCAGAAAACGATGAGATTCCATAAAAAAAAAAAAAACAGTTAGATCAAAGATATTGTAAATATATTGTCAATGTAGTTACATTGTGCTTCATCTCAGGAAGAGACAGAGTATCGCAGGTGAAAGATCAACATTTAGGAAGTACAACATAGGAATTAATGTAGTAAACATACACAAGGTTAAAGTTATCCCAAGCTAATTCAACAGTTACTGTATTAGCATAGATAGTATAGTAGCTAGCTTAGCTATGAAACCAAAATCTACCAAATCTCAAAAAACAGTTTGAAATACAAATGAAACACTTAAACTTAAAAAATGTGATTCAACAAGCCATTCAGATTTGTCTCCCCTTCCTATGTCACATGCAGCATCAGTAGAATATATCACCCTCAGCATGAGAACTACCTTTACAGAGGTGCACCATATTTTTCTCACAAGCCAATCAGAGCAGACTGGGCTTTAAAGGGAGGGGGGCTTAAAGAGACAAAACAGAGCGTTTCAGACAGAGGGTGAATACAGATATATTCAGACGGACAGTATGAGAAAAATAATGTTTTTTTTTTAACATTACAACATGTAAACATGTTCTAGTAGAAACCCAAAATACAAGTATGAACCTGAAAGTGAACATGATATGTCCCCTTTAAAGGACCACTGTGTAGAATATAACTCATTATTATGTTTTCATTCGTGAATAATCACCTGAAACTAAGAATCATCGTGTTTTTGCTGGAAAGGAAGGGGTGAGCGGAGGGTTATTCAGTTGGTTGCAATCTGCAACCTCGTCGCTAGACACCACTAAATCCTACACACTGGTCCTTTAAAGTTCGAAAATGTTTGATGGACAGCACTGTTTCTCTCTCTTGTCTCCGTACTGGCTGTATCAGAGCGTGAAGAAGCCAAAGTGTCATCAATTGCTTGTTTCTGCTGACTGTAAAAGACTCCCACAGTCAGCAATCTGTCATGTCCGCAACCACCCATCACGCTCTTCACCTCTCACACTTGCTGGGAAACGGACAGTAAACAGTAAAGCCCACGGCAGCCTCCACCTTGATTTATATTCAGACAAATGGTGCAATGTGCTCATCGATGAAAGCTTTTAGCGCAGAAATCATTTGAATAACCTTTGAAGGCCCTATTTCCTCAATCTTCTTTTCACTATGAGTAATGGGATTGTACACGAACATTGATATGTTCTGCCATACTTACAATAGTTTGGGTTATTCACATGAGAGATTCATGTATTTCTTTCTTGAAGTGGGCTCTGATGGACAAAGGTGATGTCACACACACCTCCGTGCACCAATCAAGACTCAGCAACATCAAACCACACCCACACAGTCCTGAAATTATGAATAAATGATTACTAAATGTTCTTTTACTTTGATTGTAGGTTATTAACATGGATGTTAATTATTGTAGAGATGTACTTAAGACTTAACACATAAAGCTTTCAGGGGCTTTAGAAATATGCAAATTAACCAATTCCGTTTCTATTCATGACTTTAATTTTTTTAAGAGAAGAAAAGTCTTTTTTTTTCTTTTCATTTGGTATCGAAGTTGAGTTGACTGCAAATCCCTGACCTACCTGGGTACGTCACCAAGCTTAAAGAAGAGCTGCTTTTAAAAACTCTGTGTAGGCGTCGCAGCATTTCATGACGTTGAAATCACTTCTTCCTGCCTGTCAACGACTCTTTGTGCAGGTATCTCAGATCCAATGGGCTTTTGTGTGTGTGTGTGTGCGTGCATGCATTTCATCCATCTGTGTGTATTTGCGTGTGTAATCAGAAGGCCAGTTCTTAAATGTGTTCGCCTGCCTTCTGGCTCTATGTTAAACCCCTGCATTGCAGCACTGCCAGTGGGATTTCAGCAGGCACAGCCCTTTTTTTTCCTTCCTCTAACCCTCCATCCTCACAATAGAGAGATTAAATTTGGGCCAGATCTCCTCCTGTGTGGAAAGCTCCTTGCTCACACATGCACATCTTCCAGTGTTCATACGCCACGCTCCAGAGAGCACAGGGCAGTCGAGAGCCCCCAAAAGTCTCCTGTAGACTCCCTTTGCCCCGCATGAATCCCCCCCGCCCTCCCTCCCTCCCCTGCCTGAGTGGGAGCAACAGTCATGGAGAGCCACGTGTCTTGGAGACAGACACAGACAGAGAGAACGAGAGACTGAGAGAGAGGAAGAAAACATGGGATCCGCAGGGGCACAATTTAAGTGCTGTCTGAGAAGCTGCACAGTAATTTTGTTAAAGAATGGAGAGGCTCTGTAGTTTGGTGCTGAGTGACTTTTCCAGTTGTTTGGACTACGTGGTCCTCTTTATCAAACAGAGATCAATTGGGGGATAAGAGGGAACATAAATCAGAGAATGTCCTCTCTCTGACTTGGACAGCAGTGTGACTTTAGCAACTTGGGAATATTAGACGAAAGCTTTATTTCAAGTCTCTTGGACGTGTTTAATCAGAGTCTATACGAGCTGCAGACAGCACAGACAGCTACAACAATGCTTTGGGAATCATTTTCACCAAAATGCTGAAAAACAAAAGCTTGGACTGTTGAGAAAGTGAAAAAGATGAGGAATTTTGTGGCAAAAACTTTGATAACAATGTTGTGATGACTATTAATGGTATCAGAAGCTATTAACACACAAGGAGATTTCAAGCAACAACCATTATTGATGTGTACAGTATGTGACGGCCAATCAGGTCCGAACATTGTATTACTGTAATGCAGCTTGGCTTAATTATTTCTTTATAACATTATATATTAAGTGGGTGTTGGCCTCCGCCAGGGTTGTTCCTTGTCGCCGATCCTGTTTGTGATTTTCACAGACAGGATCTCAAGGCGAAGCCAGGATGAGGAGAGTGATTTTGTCTCTGCTCTATGCAGATGATGTGGTTCTGTTGACTTCATCGGACCATGACCTTCAGCACACACTGGGGCCGTTTGTACCTGAGTGTGAATGGTCGGGATGAGTCAGTACCTCCAAGTCTGAGGTCATGGTTCTCTGCTGGAAACCAGTGGAATGCTCCCTCCGGGTAGGGCAGTGAGTCTTTGCCCCACAGACCGGAGGAAAACAAGCAGTCAGAGCTGATCTGGGATCTGCTGTCCAACTGCTGTCTATGAGAGCTGGCTGTCAATTACTCGCAAACTCCAACTAAACTGTCAAACTAGGCCGCGCTGATCAAATATGAATCACTATTCTGTTACTGTAATGCCTATTTCTCACCTCAAATGTTTTCATAAACATCTTGTAGAGCATGGTTTAGCTGTAAAATGAGAAAGTTTGTGACCCAGCAGCCATGATGAGATGTCTTGAAGCACTGGTCACATGACCGTAGCACAGCCAATAGGAACGCTCTCTGTCTGAAATGACCTGTGATTGGTCAAAGTCTTCCGTCACGGGCTAGATTATTTAAAGCCTGAAAAGAGCCATGAGGAGGTGCAGCGGTCTAGTTATCTCTCAGAACACTTGAATTACAATATTGGAGACATGTCTCCAATTGGAGACATTATTTAAAGGTCAGTCACTAGATGTCACATTCCCCCTTCCCTGTTCCATCGCATTTACTTCACAACAAGTCATTGCCAGGCACTTACTGTCAATTTTTTCCACACTAACTGACGACCCAGAGATACCACGTAATACCAGTGTCGTTATACTATTATCTCACAAGCTTTGTTTGAAATGGGAACCAAACGGGATAAACAAAACATTCATTTTCAGACCCGCCAACATTTTTTAAATGATGAATCATAATATTTTTTTTCAGGAGAAGACACAGTTTTATTCAGCACCTTTGTAAAAGCTCTGTGGATGAATTATCAAAAATATTGTCATACATAAAAATGTTATCAATAAGACCTTTAAGATACCATAAATCACAATATTACAAGAACAACATAATTTTAGACCAAAAATGTGAGAAATAGCCACAGTCTCATATCATAACAAGACATTATTTCAGTGTAACCCAAACAATGATCAGGCTTACGTGTTGATGAATTGCTGCAGTATTTTAACACACTTGTTGTAGAGTGATTTTAGACCTTTAAGCTGTAGTCTCCTAAAAGTCTGGGAATTCTTTCATATCCAGTGACAACTACATCCTGACATTTGACTTATCAATGTTCTTTTTGATATGACTCCGTCACCAGCATGGTTCACTAACGTGGACTTGTAATGAAAACCGAAGGACAAGAGTATTCATTAAATTCCCTTTCCTTTTTCCTCTGCATAGTTTGGTCCCTTGGGGACATAAATAGGTGTGGGAAAGATCCAATTATGTTCCGCAAGAGGCAATTCCCTTCAACGTGATTGTATCTGAGAATCTGTCGCCCCTGTCAGCCAGCCAAATTATGATCTTTCATGATCTTTTTTTTTCTTTTTTTAGTGAGATTTGACCTTAAATTTGTCCTTACAGGACAGCATTTATTTCTGCTGTGACATTACGTTATTATATAAACATATAATAGGCAATAACTTTTATGTATTTTTTTTTCATTGTGAATTCAGTCCTTGTCGTTTGACCTTTCTATTTGGGATAAAATGCCACTTGTATTGTTGGAGTGCTGCAGTGCGAAGCAGTGTTGAAGCACTGCTTTTCTCCTCCCTGTCACTATTTCCCCTCAGTTAACTGCAAACAACTCTCTTTGACAGTTTCATAGTGTTTTCTATGAGGACTGCAGGTATTTCATTGTGCAGGAAGAGTCCCCAGTCTCATATTCTCCACTGTGTAGGAAATTATTCTTCACTGCAATGACACTCTTCATCAGCAGTCTTGTTGTGTAGAATTGCTTTGAGTCTCGTGTGCTAGAATAAAAAGGTTGTGAGCTATAGAAAACGATTTCTTTCAGTAGTTTAACAGTAATGGTTTTCATCATAAATGTTATGGCATCAGCAGATCCTAATGATGGATTGATCTCAAGGGTGTTACCTAATTAAATAGCAATTTCAATATGAAAAAGAACTGTTTTGAGTATGTATAGAAAAATAAAATCCATACATAATACATTCAATTCACAGAAGAAATGCTGGGGACGGCAGAATTGTGTTGAACTGTTTTCCTTCACTGAAGTGCACAAATTGAAGTTGGTTATCTCTCCCTGTGGATGTCTTTTATGATACAATTACAATAAAGCAATTAAGTCCATTGAATCATGAAATTGACTGTTTTGCCAAAATTGGAGAACGAAATTGGGCCACAAATAGATTATCCTCAAAGGTCTGCATTAGAACATGGACAGATTTCAATTCATTGATCTGAAAAGTTCTTTAATTCTGTCGTCAGCACATTATGATTTGCAGGCATATTAAAGAGTACAGTAGATAGTCCCTGGTCATGGTGTTCCTGCTAAGAAAGTGAGCTGGTAGAGCTGGTTGTTATACCTCAAGGGAATAGTTTGACATTTGGGGAAAAGCGCTTATTTTCGCTTTCTTGCTCAGAGTTACATGAGAAGATCGATACCAGTCATGTATCTGTATGGTTAATAAGACGCTACCACCAGGAGAGGGTTAGCTTAGCTTAGCAGAAGCATTTGGAGCAGGGAGAAAAAGCTAGCCTATAGTCTATACTAGCACCTCTAAATCTCACCAATTAACACATTATATATCCTGTTTCCCTGGCAACCTCACAGTGACAACAAGCCTCCAGGAAGTCCAATTAGGTTTTTATATAGGTTAAAGAGGACCTATTATGCTTTTGTGCTTTTTTCCCTTTCCTTTAGTGTGTTATATCGTTTTTTGTGCATGTAAACCCAGGCCAAAGGGAGTTACTCTACCTCACAGAAACACTGCTCCTGAACTGCCTGAAACGCCTTGTTTGAAGTCCCGCCTTTTCTTCCGTAACGCGGTGATGTCACCAAGTAACACGTTTGCATAATATGTGCCTAGCGGCTAGCTTGGCTCGCCCTCAAACAAAGCTAGTTAGAGCGGAGCTGGAGCAGAGACTGAGTTTGGTTCGGTTGATCAATCACAACAGAGAGGGCCAGAAGACCAATCAGAGCAGACTGGGCTTTTTCAGACATAGGGTGAAAAGAGGTGCTGCAGCACAGCTGGTATGAGAAAAATAAAGCATTTTTTTAACATTAAAGCGTGTAAACATGATCTAGTAGAAACCCAAAATACAATTATAGACCTGAAAATTAGCATAATAGGTCCTCTTTAAACAAACGAGATTCAACGTGTTAATTAGTGAGTAGAACAGACACAATAGAACAGCAAGGGTTGTCCGACTTAGTTCTCTTATAAATAAATAAACAAGTGATTAATCATGCTCTGCAATTAATCGATTGAATATTGAATCAATTATCTTGCCATGAGAGGAAATAAGCAAATCTTTATTCACCAAAAGTGTTTTTGTTCTCCCTGAAAATCTTTAAACCATAAAGATTGAGAAATGTGCTGCTTTGATTGGATGCCAGTATTTGTGTAACACAGACATTAGTGTGGTGTTATTTGTGAACGCCTGCCTGTTGTATTTTTCTAAAGAAACCTCAATATGCTAAAATAAAAATATTTACAAATGGCTGATGAATTCATCTCTAGAGGTTGACCCTGGAAACACCGCTGTGGAGATACAGTTTCCTGGTGATAGAAAGAGTTTAAAATGAGACAAAAAGGAATCTATTGTGTGAACTCAAAGCTCTTTTAACTCAGATCTGAACTCTGTGTGGTGGTTTAGAAAGCTGTTTTATGTACAGCATGTTGATTCACAGCCAGTTTTCAAAGAGACAGTCATTAGAGAGGTACTACGGTTATGACAATGAATTGATTCAATAACTGGTGAGCCGCAATGTGCGATGGATAGCTTTTCAGTCATAATTCATTCGTCCTGCACCTTTGTGGATCAAAACGGTTATGGCTTCAGCCATATATCAGCTTGTTTATGTGAGAGGGAGACAGCTATCAATATTCTTCTCTGGGCTCAAAACGATTTTTGCTGTAATAAGTTTCAGTAGTGTGCAGAAATTGAAAGTTTCATTTTTCATGGTTTTATTCAAGAATGCCAATCACACTAGGTGTTCATAGGGTGTGACTTAATGCCATGGATTATCTTCAAAAGACACACACACACACACACAGCAGTTTAACTGCCTTCAAATCAGTCAAACGCTGTGCATTTACATAATCGGAGGGTTGACCTTCAACAAAAGTTTAAAATCAACTCAAAGAGTGAACTGTGCCTCTCTGAGTTCACGTTGTCTTTCTCTTGCAGGGTTTCTGACTGACTACATTCTCACTGTGATTACCTCCGGCCACTTTTCAAGAAATCAAGATTTGGCTGTAAGTATCACACCAGCAAAGATCTTATGTGCGGTGCGAATCGAGGCTCTGAGCCAACGCTTTGAGCTTAAAGGTTGTGAGAGAGATAGAGAGAGAGAGGAGGAGGGAGGAGGAGATTCTCCACTCCATCAGAGCAGTCCAGTGTCATTGCTGTGACCGTCCTCTTTTCAGAGGAGACAGATCACTGCACATTGTTAGATGCCGCCATCCTCTGCAGTTCCCCTCTCACAAGTATCATCCATTCCTTACTGTCCACTGAAGGCACGGCCCAGATGGCGGACTGGCTAAGGCTGGATGCTTTCTCAAACTGTCCAGTAATATAACACTCTGATGAGCTGTGGGGTGATGCTCTAATTGACCTGAAAGGAAAATTCTGTTGATTACCATTAATTGCTTGGTAAATATGAATTTATTCACATTTCAGAGGAATATTTCTGGGCTAATCCAAAAATTAAATCAGTCCAGCGCTACAATACATGTAAATAGTGTTGCGTAATCACATGTTTTGGACTCCACTAGATGTCAGCATGAAACGTCGTGTGTTGGGTTTCCCCCACTCCTCCCATCTGTTCTTAGAAAAGCTCTGCTTGTGCCAGGGAGGAGGTGGTAGAGGTAGAGGAGGAGGAGGAGGAGGAGGAGGAGGGAGCCCGCTGCAGTGTGTAGTGAGCGGAGAAAGGCGTGGTGAGGATGAAGGTGCAGCCCACTGTGAACAAGCGTGATTTACTGTCGGAGTGGTCGGGTCTCCAGCATAGCCTGCTGCACACTCCAGCACTCAGCTGATTAATCAGAGTCATTTCCATGAGTGATGGGAGCTCCAGTGCCTCAGAGGCTACAGGAAGCTAATAAAGCCCAGCGGACAACAGCCACGCCTTGAAGGACGGCTACTGGCCGCTGCTTTTATACCGACTCCGTTACTACGGCCATCTGGCATTATTCAACACTCGCTGCCCTCTGTCAGTCTCACCGTTATTAACGTTGATCTACTGAATGATACTTTATACCCTGGGGACCGGTGGTGCACAATTAGTTGTTTGAATATGGAGCGCCATTAGAAGTTGTAGCTTTTACTAAATGTATAGCGATACTCTACTTATTTTTTCCAGAGCAACTGGAGAAAGGCAAATAAATTCATGCTGATATTTGGTTTTGGGTGAGGTGGTCACTTGGGAGGGAGCTGACACAAGCTTTAAATATAACATATACACAAACATATTGCCATCTTTTACCGTTTACAAATAGGAAGCAACATTAGCATTAATTTGCAGTCATGTCAAATGAAAATCTATAAATCACTCTTATTACCTCCGCCAAGGCCAAATGCCTCGGGCCAAGGACGTTATGTTTTCACCGGCATTTGTTTGTTTGTTTGTATGTCTGTCTGTTAGCAGGATTACTCCAAAAGTTTGCGTTGGATTTGAATGAAATTTTTTGTTGTGAGCTGTGATCTGTTTTTAAAGTCAGGCACCTTGGCGGAGGTCTGCGCTCTTCGAGTGCCATTCTAGTTTTAGCTCTGTTTTTGGTCTCCACCAACTCCTGAGGGAAATATGGCTATTTAGCTGCTAAATGCTCCACTATGTTAGTTAGTTAGTTGCTAACTGTGTCTGTATGCTGTTTGGTGGTGTACAGTGGGTTTTTAGAGCTTTTTCTGCCTTCTACGGCCAAAAACAATGATATGAGAGCACTGAGAGAAAACCAAAACAGTAAATTTGCAGGGTAGAAAACCAAAACAATAACCTGAAAGATGCTCCATAGAATTGAGGGAGTCAGGTGATGATTCTCTTCCCTATGAGCACAATTTTTCACATACAAGTTGTTTTTTTGTCAGACCAACAGTCCAAAACCCAAAGAAATTCAGTTTACTATTATATTAGACAAGGAGAAGCAGCAAACTTTCACAGTTTAGAAGATGAAACAGCAAACATTTGACATTTATGCTTGAAAAATGACAGAAATGATTAATTGATTATTGTTTTTTTTGTTTATTAATCCAATAATTGTTTCAGCTCTACACACAAAGCTTATATCATTTTATTAAATTGGCCTTTCTTGTTGCTAAAAGAAACTACTTTATGCATGCACATGGTGAAATGTGGAATGTGAATAGTTGCGAGTATTGATTTGTACAATCTGTTATTGAAACAGATAAAATCTTAAATTTTACCATTTAGTTCTAAATTGGCGTTTTCACCTGCAGCACACCTTCAATCCTCATGTGCAATAACACACATTGTAGTAGTTTCTGAACCAACTTGTTATCACACCCAATCCATTACATACGGATGGCGGCGGCCCCTTGGCGTCACTTTTTAACTCACTGGGTTCCCCTTTTGCGCCATATTTCAACTTGCAGGGCAGCCCGATAGACTTCAACTTGTGGTTAACATTGTGAATTCTATTACTACTTGGTTAAGTTTAGGAAAAAAGATCCTGGTATGGGTACATAAGTTATCTACGTTGCATACATGACGTCAGTTAAGTACATTACTTTAACTTACATACGTAAGAATACGTAAAATAGCTCAACGTGGACTTTGGGTTCACACAGAACAGAAACAGCGGTGCTAGTCCTGTGTTTGTTTGACCCATCCGTCCATCCGCTCCGACCTCCTCCCCACACAAATGGAGATGCTCTTAATACTGACTTCCTCCTTTACTCCTGTCATAATTACTACAACCAAGCAGCAGCCCTGCATGTGCGAAACTGACGCTTGAGGGGTTCTTGGAGCATCATAGTTTGACGTGTAGGTCCACTGACCAAGCTGCCGTATTTGACGCGTTGCGAGTGAGAACGCGTTGTCTGAACAGCAGTGTGGAGACACATTATTGAAACATGGCTCTAGCAGAGGTGTCTCCATCTCACTCTGCCGGATCTAAAATGAGCCAACACAAAGTATTGCATCGTTTCACCTTCCCCCATCTGCAGCTCCACATCCGAGCGCATCTAATCCCTGGCTGGCAGGCATAGCATTGTATATTTACCACACATACATGAAGGCAGCATTCGCTAAACAGATCTGGAGATTGGAGGAGCGGGGGGAACGGCAACGATGCTTCGCTGCTTCACGTTTACGGCCACCGCAGACATAAATCATAAGACTTCACTTGATAAAAAGAAGCACTAGATGTGATCGTTTGCGCATGTGTGCTGTATATGCAGTATAGGGACTCATCTTGTTTGCTGATATGTTCTCATATCACCAAAAAAAAAGCATATCACAGTCTTTTGTCTTCATCATCCTTCCTACTTCCATGTTTTCCTCTTTTCCTGTCGAGGTTCTGTTGAATATCTCCAGTCACCTCATTAAAGCCCAACCATCTTTACTCATTGCTCAGAAAAACACATGGCATTACATGTGATTTTGTAGGGTAGGGCGATGCATTTTAATGGCTTCCCATAGTCATTGACTGAAACGGCATTACTGTAACACATGGCTGCAAGCTCCACACAGTTAGTCTCCACAGCACGCACGCCGAATTAAATTATTAAATATGTATTCTAAGTTGCACCGAATCTCTCTGGAGACTTGGCCTGTTTAGTTCAAAGTGAGGTCTGATGGAGGTTTATTTCTCTCTTACTACATACTCAATGAAACGACTAGATTATTAGTGTATTTATTTGGCGTCTGCTGCCGTAAAAGCAATAGTCAGCAGTATAAAACTACGATGAGAGCATTCGTATTCGTCACCTGTCACTATAAATCACTGGGCTCCTGTGTTTCATGTCTCATGGGGCAGGTGCCAGTGTTGCTCACCATGGGTTTACCCAGCATGCTATGAATCTTGGTTGGATCAATATCCTGTTCCCACTCAGACACTGAATCAGACCTGCCTGGTTTCAGGGCACTGGGCTGTAAGATATCTCTCACATTGTGCAAAATAGTGCACAAAGGAATGCAGGCTTGACTGGCTGCAATAGCAAAGCTTAAATGTCATCCCACATTGTTGATGAGGAGGGAATATAAACTATTGGGCTTTATTTAGTCCAAATCGCATTGGAAGGCTGCCATTTTACTTTCACCCTTCACAAAACAATATGGAGGCGGAGAGCAGCAGAACGAGCAGAAGCAGCCACCCTCCAGGTTTGGTTGTAGCCTCTGAGATCCTAGAGGCGATATTCTGTTTTTTCTCCTTATTGTCAGCAAATCCCATAAAAAGACCAAAAACCAACAATGACTTGAGCCTGTGTAGCCAAAAGCCTCATTTAGCTTAGAAGAGCTGCATTGTTGTCCAAAAAACACATCAATGAGCCTCACCGTTGGTTAACCTGCATTACAATGAACCTTCATTACTCTGTTGTTTTGAGTCAATCCTACATACACCACCCTGGTGCAGTTAAATACCAAGGATGTATAAAGAGAACTGGATACAGCGTTGGAAGCGGGGCCCAGTTCATTCCTATGAAAGTTGCTCAGTCGGAAGCAAAAAAGCTTGATGTCCAAGTATAAAATTATCTAGATCTTCCGGCGATCTTCCGCATCCATTGGGCCCATAGAGCAGGCGCTCCTTTAACTCCGCCTCCCAGCCCCCATTAACAGTGGAAGGGAAATAACTCTGGATTAAACTTTTAGCGCATTTTACAACTTTTATGACCTAATGATTTAAATAAGGGCTATTGAAGTGTTCCTACTGGGAAGTTGATTTACATCAAAAAAAAAATATCCACTGATTTACAGACGTGTCTTTCCCAGTGTAAGTCTATTTTGGACACAGAAGTTGTAATTCCACAGTTTAGTCACTATGAAAATTTGCGTCAAAGCCTGGCGCTCTTCCTGGGTGCTTGTTAAATATTTGCTACAAACCAAATGTGTATCAGTCCGCAGCTGGAAATAGTCCCCAACAAATACACCATTTACTCCCGTTTGAGTAACATTTGCCAAAAACTACAATGCCCAGGTTTTTATAAGGAAATTAGTTAGCCATTAAAAATGAAGCTATATATTTTGTGATGCATTTTTAAAGAGTTACATCTTGGTGCCACAGACAGGGTAGGGCAGTCTGAAAGTATTGACTATCCCATTGTTGGTTTTGATTTTTTTTTTCATGGGATTTGTTGACAACAAGAACAATCTAGAGTAAAACCAGCAACCTTCATCCAAAGGTGACGATAGCAAGAGGTAAAGAGCTGTGCTTTTCATTTTTGTGTCATTTTTCTATATGTGTGTTTTATTGAAACCACTTCACCACCCCTATAATTACCAGATCACTTCCAATTCAAAATCAGCAACCATGTACCAAACGCTGAGAAATGCTATTGCCACAGACAGGAAACAAATTACATTCCCCTCTCTCTCCCTCTCTCTCTCAGCGGTTGTATGTTTTGAAATTACAAAAAGCCATTTCTACCTTCCATTTTCTCTGATTGAGACTTTATTGATTTCTTGTTCAAGTGCTCATTGCTGGCTAGTAAGGAGGGTGATTCACTTAGGGGGGGACGATGATAATTCTCTGTGACACGCAGTAATACCCCGAAGGGCTCCAAACTGTCTGCTTCAGCGTTGGTGTTAAGCGAAAGAGTGCGTCACAACTCGTCATTAAACAAGCAGATTTACACAGTAGCACTGTAAAAAAGGGGAAAAAGCAGTGTGAGCTAAGGGGTCCGGGTGGCATTGCTGACAATTTTGCAGCACTTATACTATGATTTATTTATTTTTTAGCTGTTTTTGCAATCATTATCACAGGAGCATACCCAAAAACCCTTTTTTATGAGCTTCTGATGCTTACATAAAGCAGTGTGACGTCAGTGGAAGGGGTTTTAAATCATACCAAAGACTCATATATTCATACGCTTATATATGCCATACCCTGCTGTCGTAGGATTAAAATCTTCCTTGATGACAGTGGGAGTGGTGCAAATCCAAAGACATATTTCAGATAAATGGATAAGGAGAAAGAGACTCAGCAGTAGACTATTGCTGCGGTAAGCACACAGCAAAATGACAGGCTTCTCCTTGTCTTTGTCTCATTATCTAGAGGTCTCATCTACAGTATGTCATTACCCCCCCGTTTACTTATTTACATCCACTCTTTTTTTCATGCAGCTGCAAGTCAGGAACATATTTGAGCCCCTCGGAGTCCCCCCGAGCAGCTGTGCTGATATGAACGAGGGTGTGTGGGTGCCAGTCGGACAGTAGAGCATACGGATGCTATTTGGATTGCCCCTTATGCATCGGACCGGGGCACAGATTGCTGCATACAGCACCTTGCGAGCGGCATCGCAAATCAGCCGGACGAGTAGGGAGAGCTGGACGGAGTGGAGGGAGAGATGGAAGATGGAGAGAAAGCGGGAAGAGGGGGGGAGGCGGGCAGGGGATGGAGGGGGGGGATCCTTTCAGTGACAGAGATAGAAAGAGTGGAGCGAGGGAGAGGAGGAGGAGGGGATTGAGAGAAGCAGAGGTGGGGGTAGTCACCGAGAGAATGAGTGAGCGTGTATGTGTGTGTGTGTGTGTGTGTATGGGAGAACAAGTAGTGCTGCAGTGGAAACAGTGCGAGGAGGACTGCAGTTTCTGGTGCTGATGGGAGAGCGGTCGAGGGACGCTATTAAGGCATTGTAACATTAACCCCAAGTGCCTCTTTGGTGAATGGGTTAGCCTTTTGTGGAGGACAGGATTACGGAATTACGGTAGTGCTGGTAAGGGCGTATTTCAACTCTCTTCTCAGCATTGCTTGAACACTTCCTTTGAGGAATCTGAAATAGGCATTTGAGGCTGCTGTAGTTTTTTTTTTGATATGACTTTTCCTTCTTGTTGGTTTTTACCATAATGCAGGTGCTGTGTGCATGTTACTTCCTGGTGGTTCCAAACTTTACTCAGAGCTAATTCCTTGTGAAGGGGGATACTGGGTCCTGATGTGCCCCCAGGATCCAGCCATGGACCTCGTCTTCACCCATTTTGTGTTCAATCCGTTCTGACTCCACATCAGGCACTGTTTTTTAGAAAGGTGGGGGGTGGGGGTGGATGGGGGTGGGGGGTGTACTGTAGCTCGGGATCTCGATTATTCTCATTGATCATGCCTCATTTAGCTCGCCTGGCGGGTGTAGTACCTCTTTCCTGGAGAGTGTCCAGGAGGCTGCCCTGCTGACAGATGCTCTGCTTTACCACACCAGCGTCTCACATCTCACAGCCTTTCCCTGAACACACGGAAACAAACAACTGGAGCCCAAATAATACCTCCACTGTATTATATATCCGCAATGTAACAAAACAGACTGGAGCCACGGTGCTCTTTATCTTTGGAGAGTGAGAAGTCAGACATGAAAGGAGGCTGACAGTTGTGCTGAGGAGAGTAGAGAGTAGAGGGTGGGGATTTTATGAAGTGCTGCAGGATGCTCTTTTTTTTCTGCTGTCTCTCCTGGGACATATAAGCACAGGCAGCTCTGAGGTGACAGCACCAAGGACAAAATTGGGACAATCTTGTGCTGCTATACCTCTCACTACCTAATGCTGACACTTGCAGGTCTGCATCGTTAGCACAACATTAAATCAAATTCATTATAACAAGCTGATTATTTTGGTCTTATTTTTGAATTTGTTTTTGAGAGCCTGAGGTTTTTTAGTCTGGTGTGAACCTTCGAAACAAATTCAAATATATAATACAATTTTCACATTAAGCACAAAGAGAATTATGTATTTGCATTCTGAAGTAACATCTTGAAATATGACCCAGGTTTCATTCTTTCCTCCCAGAGTCTCAGGTGTTATCGTAATTATCAGATACAGTCAATGGCTTGTATTTGGAGAGTGGTCACATGATCACTCAGGTTTCAGGAGTAGTAAACAAACACAGTGTGTGGAGGAACTGAGGGTTTATATTATATGTATATACAGCATACTATACCTGCATACGTGTTTACTCCTCCAATATCCGAAGTGCAGGAGACTATTTGATACCGAGCAGCATGGATCTGAAGGCTCTTTTTTTTGTCAGGCTCTAAAACATTCAGGCAGGCTCATTAAGTCCGTACCTCAGGCTGCCGCTCCCATTGGCTCCCACACTGAGAAATGCTCTCCCAGTCTCTCATACATAACCAGAAAAATGAGAGGACGCTTTGAAGTTCACCAATCTTATTCCTTTTTTTCTCTTTTGGCTCCCTCGGAGAAGGCAGCTGGTGCCCGATTGCTGAGAGCAGCTCAAAGAAGAGGAGAAATAAAACAGGCTTATTCTAACTGTGCAGCCTCCCAGAGTGTCTTGCTTGAGTGGGTGTGCCCTCGTGCACCCACATCACTGTTGTTTTCCCACTTCCTGCTGTTTCGCTAGGTTATAATATTCCTTAACGCTTATGTTTTAAAGTATATCCGCAAGCAGAAGTTTGTTCAAAATGACAGAGCCACCCATGTTGGACTCTGAGAATGAGTCAGTAATTTTCTCTCTGACACATTAGCACAGCGATCATAGGATTGCTCAGCCGCTGTCAGCTTCTCACTCCAGGTGAGAGCTGAGCCATCCCAGTCCTGGCCCCGGCCCATTTGATGGTGCGTTTGCTGGCAGGCGATGGCAGAGAGCTTTAGTGTTAAACGGTCAGACGCTGTCACCAGTCACAGCATCCTGCTGCGCTGACGGGGCTTTTCCACCACTCTTTAATCTTCAGAGGGAGAAAAACATGCCAATTTTTTTTGTTGTGAGACATTTAGCAGCATTTTTTTTCTCACCATCTAGCTTTTTGGAAGAGAGGATTTGTGATGGTCTGAGAGAGCACACTACTGGTGCAGGGTAATGCTTCGCTGTAGAGAACAAATGCAAATATTTCCACTGTGTTTCATCATACTGGAGATGTTTTGTGTAACAATATTGCAGCAAAATCTTTGAATTTACACGATCACTCAAGATTTTCTTTATGGAAAGTTGCTGAAAATGATATTCAGTAGGTAGTTTAAAGATGTTCAGAGCATTGATATAGCAGCAAACAACTATTTGCTATGTAAAGATAAGGAGTAATAATGTCTACCTGAGCAGAGAATGAAGTCATGTAGTTGACATATCCGGGCCGGCCGTGTGTGTCTTTATTTCATGTTCGTGCATGTGAGCGTGCCCCACTGGCTAGCTCACGACTGCTGCTCTACACTTCTCTCATACAACTGTTATCAGCTAATAACGCCGTCCCGATCAACGGCGCTCTTGCGGAAGCGTAGCACCCACCCTCCGGTCCCCCCCAGGCTAACACTTTCAGCTCTGTCTGTTGCCGTTGTTTTTACTGTTAGCGCTGTTAACGTCGTAAGCGCCGTTAGCTGCGAGCCACCGACTCAACCCTCGCCATGTTGAGAGCTGTGCAGAGGCAATAGAAATTCTCCCAATCTTGCATTTAGCACCTTTAAGTTTAACATTTTTGGAAATATGCTTATTTGCTTTATGGAGGAGAATTAGATGAGAAAGTTGATACCACTCTCATTTCTGTACAACCAGCAGCCGGTTAGATTAGTTTGGCACAAAGACCGGAGGGGAATCAGTTAGCGTGGCTCTGTCCAACGGTAACACATTAATCACTAATTAAAAAGTTTTATCTTGCTTCTTTAACCGATACTAAAACCAAAGTGTAAAAACGACAAATCTGCATTTTACAAGGGGACTATTTCCTGGCTGGGACCTGCAACTTCCTGGAGTGCTCATAGCTGATAGAAATAGTCCGGTATCCCCAGTAACATGGTGAATTGTCATTTTTGCATTTTTTGCATCAAACAAACAAGACTTAACATGTTAATTGAGCTTTAGAAGCACTGGTAGACAGATTTTCCTTTAGCTTTGTACAGAGCAAGGCTAGCTGTTTCTCCCTGTTTACAGTGTTTATGCTAAGCTAAGCTAAGCTAACTGGCTGCTGGTTGTAGCTCAATATTTAATGGACTTACATGAGAGTGATATCAATCTTCTCATCTAACTCTCCACTAGAAAGCGAATAAGCGAATTTCCCCAAAATGTCAAACTGTTCCTTTAACATGAAAAGACATCTTGCAGTCTTGTTGTCTACATATTTCCCTTTCTAAAACAAGAATATCAGTAGATGTGGCCTATCTGCAGTGCTGCAGAGGCCCCTCTCCTCTTTCACAGTTTCTCCACACAGCCTTACATGCAGATTGGGTCACTATCTCTGTGACAGAATGATTAATCGACCTATCAGGGGACGGGGAGAGGGGTTGTGCTAAGGGGGCGAGGGAGGATGTATGGCAACTGGCTGTAAATGATCCCTGCAGCGCCTCGCTCTGCATTCAAACCCCGGCGCCTCCCACCTCCTTTTCAAGGATCCCTCCTGATAATAGCTGAGTCACATTCAGCTGCAGGTGAGAATAAGCATTGTTTTATCTACACAAGCAGGTTTGTAAATGAGCCTCTCCGGACCGCCCTTTGGGTCGGCACACAGTGAGATATATGAGGAAGAGGCTTTTCTCCAACGCTCTTTATTGAGATGATGTGCCAGGCACCTTTTTGACTTCCTTATCTCGGCCGCTGCCCTCAGATCAGCAGTGGCACCAGCAGGATTTCCTGACGCCCTTGCATTTTGTTGACATAAAGGTGTAATTGCCACGTTGACATCTTTGATTGATGGTCACGGTCTTTTTCTCATGGACGCTTGCATCGTGCGTGCTTGCATTCTGAGCATTTGTGAAGCCCCGAAGCTAAACGCAGGGGTCTAATGCCTCTGTAAATGTCCTGTGCTGGACGGCTGCGTAAGCGCTTCTGCTGACTGTGTTGCAGATCGGTTGCTGAGTGAATGTGTAAATGTCATTCAGTCTGTTGTTGGCACACAGATCAGTTCATCTTAAAAAGAAAAGATTGGTTTGCTTTTGAGAATCAGAAATTAAATTTAGCACCAGTGAAATAAGGCCTTAAAATTGGAAGGTTTGTCAAAGCTAACAGTAACAACAAATGGTAACTGCAGAGTGGCACAGCGCAAAACAACCTTCGGTCAGTCATCTTTTTCAGTAAAAACAACACATTTTTGGAACGCCCTACCAACGGAAAGAAAAACACAACCTGATCTGAAAACGTTTAATGAAAAGGTGAAACTAAACCAGACCTGTGATCACTGATCTCTGATAGGGAACATACATATGTAAATTGGTTGTAATGTATGATGTTGTGTTATGTGTTTTTATTTTTTTCTTAAAACCCCAACCAGGGACAAGGTCCGGAAATTAGCTATGGCTAGAAGTCCTATATAGATTGCATTGTGTGCACCTTTTTAAATGTAACAATGCCTAGATGTTTTTTCCCTGTCAAATAAATAAATAAATATATAATGCCAAAACTATCACCCGATTTGACTGCTTTCAGGCCATTAAAAAGACATCATTAGTCACTACAGATGTGGGTCATTGGGGGCCTACTACGCCTACTATGTTGTGAAAGCGAAACTTAAAAGAAACGCGTTCTAACTTGTTGTAAAACTGAATGAAACTCTGAATGTCACTTTTTGAACACAAACAAAAAGGCTTCTTTAGGTTTAGGCAACAAAACTACAATTTGTTAAGGGTTAGGCAACGAAAACATTTAAGTTTAGGGAAAAAACATTGTGTTTTGGCTTAAAATAACTACACTTCACGTGGTGTAGTTTGTGGAGATTATTTTGCGGAACAACATGTATAAGTATCATAAACGTTTGTTTGGCACAGAGCTTATTTTCTACAATAATTCGAAACCCAATGAAAAAATCCCATTGGGTTTTTGTCAAGGTAACCCAGGGCAATTCTAACTTCCGGGTTGGCCTATAAAAATCTGTCATCCCAGCACTCTATGGTACAGCCAAAGAACATATATTACCAAGAAGTGATGCCAATTGTTGTTCCATTGCAATATCAGCACCCAACAGCAAAGCTACACTTCTGCCATTTTGGACTGAAAACGACTACCGGACGCCAGTAAAACGGCCACTTAAAAAGTGCCATACAAAAGTAAAACAAAATTATTTCTATTCTATTGTCATATTCTACCAAAATGGCCTGTGTTGAACAATAAAATATTAATAATATAAGCGTTTTTAGTCCAAAATGGCGTAGTGGACGTAGTAGGCCCCTATTGACCCACATCTATGGTGCTTATAGTGTCCGATAACGCCTATTAATAGTCTAATCGGCTGAAACTATAGGATACTTCTTATAGTATTAGTCTATACTGTATGTCTCTCATTAACCCTAATGAGGGGACATACACACCTTAAAAAGAGAGATGGCTGGCAGGAAGTTGCGCCTCGTTAGCTGAATTGAAGGACTTAATTACCGTCAAGTCACAGTACAGCATCCGGACAGATGCTTGGCACTTTCCCACTTTGAAGGCTCTTGGTCAAGAGTTTCAGAATCTGGCTCTGGCACATGTTGTGTGCCGTGTGCTGTGTTTTTTGGATTTGCCAGAGCTGTTTTTCAGTCTCTTGACTCTCTACCATGAAATGACAAAAGAGGGAGTGCTTTGCAACTACAGGCTACCTTGCAGGAATCGGTCTCTGCCACACACTTGGCTGTGCATGCCAGCTGAGATCTGTTCAGGACTGCACACTGGCATTCTGTGCTAAGAGATATCTTTATGTAGTGCTATAAGACCATGGTTAAAGCATAGAAAGATGCAACAACACTGTCATTGGACTGGTGCTGTCGAGTCGGTATCTCTCAACTCAATATTTTGATTCACGTTGAGGTAAAAAACGCAGAGCATTTTATACATAATGAGTTCATTCAATGAACAATACCAGATATGGCAATTGCTGCAATTCTGTCATTATAATGAATTCTTCAACTTTTAAAACTGAATATATTCTTAGGTTCGGCTCAGGCCAAATTCCACACACTATCTCATCCTTCAGTGGTAAATAACAAGCAATGCAGCCATCAGTATCCCCCCTGTAATCCTATTAAAACTCGGCCAAAATGAGACCATTATGACTGTGGGAGCCCCAAGTCCATTTCAGCAGGGGTGAATTACCATAGAGTAGCAAGAGTTCAGGAACAAAGCTGCACATTATCTCTAATTGAAAGAACTCCACCATCTCAGCTCAGCTCTCCGACTACAATAATGCTCTCTCTGTCTGATGGATCTAATAAAATACTATGCCCCCTGTTCGCTGAATGTTCCCGTACGCATTTCCAGCTGAAATCGAGTCCAGACGGATCAGAAGGTCAGCTGTGACTCAGCGGTAGGCGAGCCAATATTCCCTTCTTGTTTCTCCAAGTGTATTTATCATAAATTGAAGATGCGCGTGACGACGTCTTTGAACAGTTACCATTTTTAAATGATATCCTCGATATCTCACACAACTTGGCCGCCACCTAAAATAGCTCAGATGAAAGAGTTTTTGAGTTGCACACACACACACACACATTTGCAGCATCTCGGAAAGACACAGTCTGCCCTGCTCTGAAAGACACACCACTTTGCATAAAGGTTCTGAAATAGGAAATGATCAAATTAAAGAGTTAAAGAATTTACTAACTTCTTGTATAATTCAACCCAGTTTGCTGTAGCAATCACATTAGTGAGACTTAGAGGAAATGAAGCTGCACAGGATGCACAGCTACTACAGCTGGAGGCCTAGGCACTCCACCCGCCCACACATAACCCGCAATGTCACAGATGGCGGGGGCCTCAGTGGGGGCTGAATCATTTCATCGGGGTCACATTATTCAGATTACTTTCTATCTTTTGAGGACCCTGGTCGTCTGGTGGCCCGTGACAACCGAGGAGCCGTTGTTTCTCTTTGAATACAGCAACCTTTTTACAGCGACTAATATTCAATACTTCATTTGCCGCCCCACTGCTTCGTGACTGTCGCCCCGAGCTGCAGTCACATGACCCCGTGACCGGTTTTCTCTCCTTTGACAGAAGCCATTTTGAAAGTGTGTGCTAAGACGTTTGAAGGTCTTGCATCTCAGAACAAATGCAGCAAATATGAGTTGAAATTACACGCATAGGCATATAGATGCCAGCTGTGTGAACTGAGGCAAGTTGTAAAGGCCGGGGGAAAACAAAAGGACTTTGCCGTCTGGCTGCAGATTGTTAATTAATTGCCGTTCAGGGTACTTGTTGTCGTGTAATGAAACAGCTGCATGACTTTAGCTCACTCTCCTTAAGGTTGTTTCCTCTTGTATCGGACCTGGGTGCTAATAAGCCCTCAATAAACACAACACAACCCCCGCCCCCACCTCACACACATGGAGTTGGCTTATCTGCAGGCTGGGGTTTCCTGTCACTGGCGGAGGATGTCACATTGTGTGGTCAGTAGGTCATCACGCATGATGACATCAGATAAGGCAGCAGCATTTCTGAGTCACACGTTTGTATGTGAGAGCAAGGAGATGCAGTCGTTATAATTAGAGTTTTGACAGGTGGGAGATAATTAAGTAAGAGCACTTAGCCCGCAGGCATATATGAGTGTTTCTAAGTGACTCATATTTTTCTCTAATGATGATGAAGACAACATATGATGCGATAATCCATTAGTGTGCATGAGTATGATTAAAATATCTCCTGCTAATCTTATTTATCTTTTATACTCTTGTTTATTGCGTAAAACATATGCATTTCAGCCCATTAAATATACGGCAAGGTGTTGGGGATTAACGCCAACCACGAGCCACAGCGCCCCGGATTCGAGTTCCTCGTGTCGTCTCTCCATTGTCTGAAATAAAGGCACAAAAATACCTGAAACAAATATGCCGCAAGACAAAAAGCATGTCAAAGCAGTGAAAATATGTTAAACTGTAAGAGTAAGAATGAAGGTGAAAGTCATCATCTCTTATTTATTTCTATTAGTAAATCTATACCATAAATCCTGAAGGAGAAGGTGCAAGTAGCTAGAGAATTATTTGGCTGTATTAAGAAGATCTCCCTAATATCAGCAATAATTAAAGCTGCAGTGGGTAGAATTGGAGCAAATATGATTAATCCTGACAGTAGTGCATGAGAAAAAAATCATGTGACTCTGTGTCCTCCAGTGCTCGTAATGGCATCTGCAAGATTTCACACACTGGAGCCGAGCTGTAGTCTGCCATCTCTGACTAGCTGTCAATCACTCGCAAACTCTGATCAAACGGTCAAACTAGGCAGCGCTGATCAAATATGAATCAATATTCTGTTACTGTAATGCCTATTCGTCTCATAAAATGTTTTCAGAAACATCTTGTAGTGTGCTGTTTAGCTGTAAAATGAGAAAGTTTGTGACCCGGCAGCCATGTTGAGATCAGTTGAGGAAATACCAAGCACCGCCCACCATCGGGAGCACGGCCAATAGGAGCACTCTCTAAAAAATCTCCCGTCACCTGCTAGATTTTTAAAGCCTGAAAACAGAGCCATGAGGAGGTGCAGAAGTCTAGTTATCTCTCAGGGCACTTGAAATACAATGTGCTGAAAGGTTATTAGGGAATCTTTGACAAATGTCTGAAGATGGATGTGTTATTTTGAAATGAAAGAAGCACACAGCTGATTTCTCCTCAAAGTCTGCAAAAGTGATATTTTTTTACAAATATTGAAGCCATCTGCCTTCACTTGCATGTGTCTCTGCCGATAGACTTTAAGAGACACCTTAAACCTTTATGTTATCCCAGTTAATTTCTCAGTAAACCTGCCGGTGTTGGTACGTGTGGCTGCTACACCCTGTTTGTTTGTGCACTGAAGATAAAAGTGCTTGATCCCCTTCCAGCTCGGAGCAGTGTGTTTAGCGATAAGGACCGGATCATGCCCGTAGCTTGCGCTGCTCTGAGCCGGGGGAGCCGGGCCATTTTGTTCTTACTAATTCTGATGACTCAAACGGCTAACGGAATGAGACGCACGTTGGGAGGTGGGGATCAATACTCCCACAGATTTCAGTAATTGAGTATTATATGAAATGCACATTGGATAAGAGGTCTGTTCATCACAGGGAACATTTCCTGAGCGTGAATGCTCTTGCTTCAGGATCACCCCCTGCTCCACACTCGGTACACATTTACACCTGGAAGCTTCCCGGTATGACCACAGTCTGATCAGGTCACCGTGCAGCTCCACTGGAGCAGATGGAGGTTAAGAGTTTTGCTCAAGGGCATCTCAGCGGTGGTAACGAGGAGCGAGGGGCAAGCAGTGCTCTATTAATTCCATTCCGAGATTTAATCTGTTAGTTCAGGGATTGAAAAACCGACCTCCCCTATTATACCTTAATTCAAGCTTTATACAAGTGTGGAAAGTGTTGCATCTATCTATCGTATATCTAGTCATTTCCGAGTACTCTGAGTATCAGGTCCCTCTGGTTTGAGTCTGGCGTCTGGTCCACCGCTTTTTCGTCCACACTCAAATATCTCAACGACTATTTGATGGATTCCCCTGAAATGTGTTGCAGACGTTCATGCTCCTCAGAGGATGATTCTTAATGGCTTTATTGATCCCCTGACTTTTCCTCTATCGCCACCAGCAGGTAAAAGTTTTCACTTATCGAGTGAAATACTGCAGCAGACTACCTAACCACTAGTAACTGATAAGAACATGAGAAAGACATCGGCATTGTACAGACGGAATGACCGTAGTCTGGCAATAGCGAAGGACAGACTCAGACAGACCTGGCTGCTGAGAGAGGACAGGCTGTGTGATCATTGTGATGAGGGAGCTGTAGAGAAAGAATTATACACTTTCAAACACAATGTCAGAACTACAGAAATATCGGAAGGAGGAAGTCTTCCCAGAAATTTGCAAAGAGTTGGCCTGGTTTCCAAAGTCTGACAGAAAGAGAGAAATTACCCCTCATTATGGGGGAAAAGAAAGAACGTACTGTTAAATATGTCACTTCCTGCCACAACAAAAGAGACAAACAGTAGGATTTACTGGTACCATAATCTGATTACCACGACCACCTCCTTTACTTATATTTACTTGTATATACAATATTTTATGTAGTTTACCTCTTTTATTATCTATTTTATTGTATTGTATAATATTATTATTCACTTTTTTTTCCTTACTCTGTTTTATTTTGTTTTTGTTTATTTTATTAATTCTATTTCATAATCATAATTGTGTTTTGGTAACACATTTCATATGTCATGCCAATAAAGCCTAGTGAATTGAATTGAAATATCTAAAAAATGGATTGGCACAAAATGTCTCAACAATTATTTGATGGATTGATGGACTCCGTATTCATTGTTATCATTTAGGGATCCTTTAACTTTTCATCTACCCCCATAATTAGGTCAAATAAAATAATAAAATAAAAAATAATATATATATATAATAATAATAAATAAAACATGTAAATAAAACGTGTCCAATACTTTGGTTTATGACCGAATACAAAACTAATGACATTCCCATCAGCCTCAGCTGTACTTTGTAAGCTGAACACGCTAAAACAACATTATATCTGCTAAACATCATCATACTAACCATAGACTGTACATAAGAAGTGGACGTAGTCACTGTGACGTCACCCATTGGTTTGTGGACTGCCGTTTTGAAGCCTCGAGTTTGGCATTTTGGCTGTCACCATCTTGGTTTTTTGCAACCAGAAGCGACAGGAGAGGGTGGAGCTAAGTACAACCAAACGCTAAATAACATTTAGAACATTTTCGACGACCAAAAAGGATATAATTAATTAATTTTCAAGAACTGAAAACACATTGTGAAAGGGTTAAAGTTATAAGACGAAAACGCGGACAACTCCCAGACTGGACAACATTGTGGTAGCGACCTCTCAATCACAAGGTAGCCACGCCCTAAAGCATACCCTGCTTTATGGTCTATTTGACTTGGGCCATAATTTTACTAATAAACATCATGCTGTATTGAAGAAGACATGAAACTGGCGATTGAGACCATAAACTCATGTTCACAATGTTTACTGAGGTAATAAATCAAAGTGAGAAGAGAAGCTAACATGGCTGTAGAGTCGTCTTGTTTCTGTTGTATTTAAATAATGTTGTTGTCATTAACCATTTTTGCTTCTGTCTATATAGAGATTTTAGGATCAAGCTATCGTGACCTACTTGTTATTCGGTAGTTTAAGTTTGATGAACTACTGTAGAAATGTTGTGCATTTTGGCAGCCTCAGTCAGCGTATAATTCATCACTAAAGATGGTAAAAGACTTCCTTCTGCAAAGAAAAAGCAGTTTATATGGTTGATTTGTCTGGAGTGAGCACTAAAGGCTGACTGTGAAGCAGGACTAATGGCTGTCATAAAACAATAGCGAAAGTCTGTGTCCTCTCCGTCCGTCCTCACTGTCGCCCTCAGACTGGAGGAGATAAAACGCTGGAGCGCATATCCATGAATGTTAATTTAATTGGTCTGGCTCGGCCTGATGTGAGGGACAAACAGGGCAAAATACACATAAACCTCAGGTGTAAGTGGATGCTTTTAACAATATCACAATATCTACGGTAACATTTAATAGAGAGCGGAGACAGTGAGGCCTCTGATTGCTGTTTTGTTGAGTTAAAGTGAGTCATTTTCTCAATTTTCTCAATAACCGTAAACAGCATGTGTCATAGTTCAGTTTCCATCTCAGTATATTATAACAAGATGTTGGTTGGTTGTAACATCAGCCTACATAACAGCAGCACAAGCTATTTTAGAGACATATATTTTAAGATGTATAAACTAGTACTGGCCCCTGAATAATATAAGCTCATCCTCCCCGCTGTCAGCCTCAATTTAAATAATTTATACGTGGCAATAAATAGAGGCAGAATCTCCGGTGCCGACTTGGAGAATTGGCACTTGAGATATAGGAAATTCCTCTCTTTTTTCGCCCGTATCACCATGACTTTAATAAAATCAGCAGCAGAAGTCTCCTCTCTTGTTATGCTTGTCATCTCTCTCCCTGCTTTCTGAATGGAGGTCTCGCCCGATCACTCATCGCTCTGTCGGCAGGCTGCTTTCAGCTGCACTTGTCACACTGTGATTTCTGGGAACGATAAGAGCTCCGGTTGAGCATTTGTTTGGCCTGTGGAAACACCACCGGAGAATGGCTTGTTCATTTTGTTTGTTTCTGCGGTTAAACACCTTTCCAGGTCAGGTACCGTTGGATTGAGTACGGGGCAGCCAGCGTCCACTCCAGACAAAACAACGATAAATTGAGGATTGATAGTGATTTCTCATAAATACTGTCGGTAACTGATCTCACATCATCGTCCACTGACCCTCACAACACTATGAAGTATGTTAGGAACACTAGCAGACTGTGGTGGCTGCCATTATCAGTCATTTTATGAAATAAATTCTTGTCCAGCTCCACAAAGGAAATGAATTGAGTGTTACAAAGCCAAAGGGTTCAGACCTTGGCTGAATCATAAGAAAGAGCTTTGTCATATGTTTCCAGAACTTTGTCGCAGTTGTTTGGCATTTCCTGTCATGTATTACAGAGGACATATTGTGCTCATTTTCAGATGCATACTTGTATTTTGGGTTTCTATTAGAACATGTTTACATACTTTAATGTTCTTAAAACTCTTTATTTTTCTCATATCGGCTGTGCTGCAGCGCCTCTTTTCACCCTCTGTCTGAAACGCTCTGTTCGCTCCTGCCCCGCCCTTCCGAAAATCCCAGTCTGCTCTGATTGGTCAGCTGGCCCTCTCTGTTGTGATCGGTCAACCAAACCAAACTCTTCAGACTCTGCTCCAGCTCCGCTCTAACTGACTTTGTTTGAGGACGTGCCGAACTAGCCACTAGGCAGGTATTATGCAAATGTGTCACTTGGTGACATCACCATGTTATGGAAGAAAAGGCAGGACTTCAAGCAAGGTGTTTCAGGCAGCTCAGGAGCAGTGGTTCTGTGGAGGAGAGTAACTCCTTTCGATGTGGACTTTGGGCTTTGTAACTTCGCAGATCTTTTACATGCACAAAAAAACTATATAACACACTAAAGGAAAGGGAAAAAGCACAAAAGCACAATAGGTCCCCTTTAAGATATTACCCTTTATCATACTGTGGACAATACTGTATTTCCAATGCATCAAATTACTATACGTGGATTTTCAGTACATTTTTAGTCCTTTTATTAATCCTTACAGCCAAAGTCATTGAGATGTTGTTATTCAAGAATTACACTTGTCATACATCTGCTAAACAGGCATGGAACATAAATCAATTTATTTATATGTGGTATGAAGGTGCACTTTGCCTTTCTGCATGTTATATTAGAGCAGCTTCTGTTCATCTTTTGCTACAGTATGCAGTACAGTATGTGGACTTTGTGCCATTTCTTTTGCAAGCCACGTGCTTCTAGCTATCTTAGTTGTTTATATGTTTTTGACATGGATACATGTAAGCTGGTGGGACTGAGAGGCATTTGGCAAAGAAATGGTTTCACCTGGATGTATTAAACAATACACTGTTTTGGTCATACTGTAATCGTTCAACTTACAAAGACTGAATGCATTCGCACCGTCAAGAAAACATTTTAACTTGAAATGCAAATGGTGTGAATGAAGTAGAGACACTCTATCTTTAATAATATTTTTGAATATTTTAATTAGTGTGTCTGTGTGTGTGTGAATGGATTGTCGTTTTTTTGATATTGTTTATTTATAATTTGTTCTCAGGTCCATCTTGTGAAATGAATAAATAGAGCTTAACTAACTAACACCATCACAGATGTAATAAAAAAAAAAAAAATGTCACAAGCATTTTGCATCCATGGAACTGGAGACACATCAGTGGCAAATCTAGCAAAACCAGTTTCAGTTTGCTTGTCTGGCTGTGTTTGCTTTTGTGGCAGATGGAGAAGAAAGGATTAGTGGTTCAGGCGTGCACTTTTTGAAAATAAACTCTCTCAATGCCATCAGCAGATGCAGGGAATATAATTGATATATCTGTTTGTTATGCCTCTGCTCCCAGGTCACATTTCATTACATTTATTTGGCATTTTGTCCAAAGTATCTTCCATTTTTTTCCCCTTTATAAATAAGGAGTAATTTGCGGTTCATTGTTTTGCTAAAGGACACTTCTACATGTAGACATGGGATCACCACCTGAGCTACGGACACCTTTTGACCGAGAGTGAAGTGGCTCTGCTTGGTGTTAGATGCCAGTCTTAAAACAGCTCTATTGATATGTAATGCACCAAATCATATCCATCCGTTTCGGCACTTAAGTTAAACAAACAAACAAAGCAGGTGGCATTCTGGAAATAGACCGTAAATACGTCCCTTGTTTGATTGTTTTCTGGTGACTTACCACTTTATTATGAACTTCAGCACTCGTGTGTAATCACTTTTTTTTCCCCCATGAATTATTTTGTCTCCAAAATGCCAGCCCGTTCTCATTCCCTGGGCGTTAAATACCAACGTTTTGTCACCCTTAACGGGACGTAGGTTAAAGAATGAGAGGACACACATGGCAGACGGGAGGGGAGATGGATGGGTCCAACAAACAAAAGGCTTTCATCCAGGAGACTGCTGTTTGTGTCCCGTGCATTACGTTAAAATCAGCTGTTCGTTCGTGTCCCATGTTCACAACGTGGTACAAACGTAGTAGTTTCAAGCCCAACCGTGTAGTATTTTCTTAAACCTAATTATAGTGGTTTTATTGCCTAAACCTAAGCAAGTGTTTTTGGTTAATTCACAACATTAAGCACATGTTTACTGCGATCGAAAAGTGACTATGAGGGGTCTAACGAACCGTCAGTATATGACGAGTTGGGATGAGAGCGTATATTTGTTCAAACAAACTTGGACCCTGTGTGTGATTTTTCTTTTTCAAATGTTTCTAAAAAATGTGAAAATTGTCTGAATGACTCAAACCTCCACAGAGCGTCAATATCTGCACATGAATTTTGACACACGAGTGTAACACGGTGATGGTTGGATACTCTTAATGACCGTTTTCATGCTGTTTTTCAGGGACCGTGTGTGCAGCTTAAATGACGAAGTGGAACTTGTTCAAGCATCAGACAACGCCCATGGTCGCTGCTAACCCAACGGGGGCCAGTGCCTTGACTGTGACTACAGCCCCTGTCGCATTAGTCTCCGCCGACAACTCCACCGAGCCGGTCAACAAGAACGATGCCTTCGACGAGATCAAAAACAAGTTCCTAAATGAAATCGACAAGATCCCACGTGAGTGCCAGACAAAAACCCCCAAACCTGTTCCGATCAACCAGCTTGTATCGATGTGACTCTAAGCGATGATTTTGGAATTAGATTTTCTCTGTAGCCGCAGGCATCGGCAGCCTCATAATGTCTTTATTCAGTATTGATCACTGGCTGCCCTCCCTAATGCCAGAGAAATCTAATTTTCACCCAATCTAATTGCTAATCTAGCACCTCGTACTAAATATATTTGGCCCGGGACATGACATGGAGTAGGCTAAATGATTGGTTGGTCAAATGTCAAAGTATTTGCTTCTTTTCTTTCTCTTTCTGGGTGTGGATGTGTGTATTCTCCTCAGTGCCGTCCTGGGCCATCATTGCCATTGCCGTGGTCGCTGCTTTACTCATTCTAACGTGCTGCTTCTGCATCATCAAGAAATGTTGTTGCAAGAAGAAGAAGAACAAGAAGGGCAAGAAGGGAAAGGGTGACATGGGAATGAAGAACCTGAAAGGGGGAGAGGTATGTTCGATCCTGGCCGAGGGGGATTTACACCTACACTGTATAGGAAGCAGCTAGGCAACCTGTTTATCATGTAACAGCCGTGGGGCTTACGGTGGAGCTTTGTTACTGAAATAGAGAGAAAACATGCATGTCGTGATACGTTTGACTCAGCTAATTATATCACAAACATTACACATTTTATCCTAGTAGCAAGTTTGAAATGTAGATCACACATCATTTATACAGACTGTTTAACTCTTTGACGGCTTTCTAACCCAGTTCTCCGCAGGTGTTAATTACATTCTTTATCCACCATGATTATTTTTCATTTTTCTCTTTTCTTTTTTCTTTTTTTTATTATTTAATGTATTTGTCATTAATGTTATTGTTGCTCTTTCTCTCACTTGTGCTTTTGGGGGTTGAGTGGAAAATGACAGGACTCTTATCTTATCCAGCCCAACCATTGTTTTCCTCAGTAATTATGAAAATTACTAGTTAGCACAATGCTGGGGCCTATAATTATTATTTTTTCACCTACCTGATTGATGATTTGACAAAACACAATAAGAGTACATCTAAAAGTGGAGTTATTTTAGAAACCCAGCGGCCCCGCTGCACGAGATATGATTGTGCTAATGAGGAGGCCTCCTCTATCTGTCATTTTCCTCGCTCCCTACAGTGTAGCTGACTACATTTCTGCTGTGATTACACTTCTTTGGTGTCTGCTGTGAGTTCAATCTCTTCCTTTGTCTCTGCTCTCCTCCTTCCTGCTTTGTGTCTTATGTGTGCTCCGTGTATCTTGACTGTGGTGGACTTCTCTGGCTACGGTAGGTCCGATAGCACGCGGCGCCCCTCTCTGGCCGCTCTGAGTAAGCGCAGACCAGGGCGGGTGGGGGGGAGCGGTGGTGGTGGTGGTGGGGTGGAGGGTGTGGGGTGTGGGGGGGCGGGCTGGGCTTGAAGGGGTTGGATTGCAGTGATGGTGATGATGACTATGAGTGCTATGGCTTCCTTAGTTTTTTTGCAAGCTTTAGGTGCTGCGGGTGCTTGAGGAACATTAATGGGAGCGATTTTTTAAGCTGCTTCGCAAAATCCACCGAACTGATATGCCGCACCAAACTGCTATGTCTTGAATATTCAATTTTTTGGCAAAAAAAAAAAAACAGAGCAAAAGACGTGTTTAAGTGGTTTGAACATGAAACTCATCCTGTTTAGCCTTTGAATGACGAGTGCACTCAGCAACTCACTAGAGATCACTAACATGCATGTGCAAGGGGTAAGCTGGGTATTTGTCAAATAAATAAGCTGGAACTTTAACTAACTGAGAGCTTTGGAGCATGTTTCCACCACGACAGGCCTTTCGATCGTTCAACACAACCAAAAAACTGACAAACGATTTAGAGATACACTGACGGAAAATTCACATGTCGTGCCCTATACTTGTGCAAACACGCTCCGAGTTCCACGACAGATAAAGCTGTTTGTAACTCTTGACAAAGACCAGCATATTCCCTTGCAGTAGGTACCATTGAATGGCCACAACTTGACTTGAGAGTAACGTTCCTGGATGACCCATGCTGCTGACATACTAGGTGAAAGTCATTGACCGCCCTCCCCCCTCTCTCCCTGAAGCACTCGGGTCTCACTGAGGAGAAATGGTGGGCCAGAATGTTTGCCCACTTGGCCTGATTTCAGTCAATGTGCAAAAATTAAAGCTACAATCAACTGTTTTTTTACACATATTTCTCTTGATAAAAGCCCCGAGCTCACAATTCACCCCATTGAGTTGACCAAAGGGCATGCATTCAGACAAACCATGTCTTTATCTTTGAACCCCCCACTGGAAGTTTGAGGAAAATTTAGCATGATCCCTCCATGGATGTGTACATTTCACTCAGAACACACATATAGATATTTTTGGGCCTGACAAAAATAGACTATTAAAACCAAAAATCATTACTTTTATCTGTCTGTATAAGATATTATAAGGTAATTCATTTTTTTTTGTTACATTTGACATCAGAAAGAAACTCGGATCCTGCATTGTGTGGCCTGGCATGCTTGAATGAAAAGCATTTACCACAATAAAGACAAGAGAATGACACATATAAGGATATTGTGTGAGAATGTGTGTGTGTGTGTGTGAGAGTGTGAGATAAAGTGAGTTTTTAAGCATGCAAGAGAGCCTGCATGTAAGCAAATGTGTGTGTGTCTGGTACAGTATGGTGTGCGGTGGGCGTGACTGTGTGTGTATTATCTGTGTGTGTGCCCTGTTCCTCCTCTTCCAGCTCATCAGTGAGTAGCTGGACCCTCCAGTCTTGCGAAGACAGCAGTGTTTTTTCAAGAAGACAGCCATAGGAAAGTAGGCCATACTGAGATATTATCCGGCTTCATACAGTATCGCAAATGAAAGTTTACTTTAATATTCACATCAGAGCAAATTGCTTTAACTCGATTAGTCACGACCGCCTCTAAAGAGATGACGGACTGAAGAGTCGTGGGGTGTGATGTGAAGGCGAGATTGATTTATCTTCTTCATCAGTTATCTCAGGAGCAGTTAACTGATTTTTTTTTTGTTCTAGCATATGATCAAGTGTCACAATAATTCACATTGGAGTTTCAGATGGAAAAACCTTTTTGGAATAAATTGTGAAATTGATCAGCAATTCAGTTAGCCACAATAATCAGGCCAGAGTACAATCCACAACACCAGTGTAAACACATTAATGAGACTTTGAGATGTCAGGAGGAGATAAACTGCCGACAGTAATACTGTCTGGCTTGTTTGTCAAAAAGCTTATCAGTTGGAGGATATTCGCCAGCAATTTTAGCAAGTTTGAGAGCTTTTCAAGAAAAGTGTCAGGAATCACTGGCGTCAGGAGTTTGATCAAATCACATCTGCTCCTCACATAACTCCGTCCTTCAGTTCCTATCAGGAAGGACGCTCTGCTTCTCGTGACAGCTTGTGTTTGAGATGCCGTACACGGGGTGGACAATAAAACAAGTACGCCTCGCACCATAGTGCAACGGCAGCGCAACAGCTCTGCAATGAATACTAGTTTGAAGTGTTCACTTTTGTGTTGAACTTTGTGAGAAAATATCCCCTAATGTCCCGCAGCCTGTTTACTTGTGAATTTGGCTCATCTTTGCTGAGGCAGCGTTCTTCTGTGTGGGATATGCGTCACGATTTTTTTTAGACTTTTTTAACAAGTTAATGTGACTCAGTTGGGATGAGTCATAGTTGATATTTGTGTAGCTGCCTGTGTAGCTGCCTGTGTAGCTGCTGTGTAGCTGCCCGTGTAGCTGCCTGTGTAACCGCGATACAGTCCCTTCAAAGTCCCGTTTCATATCATGTTCCTGTTTATTTGTCCACCCCCTGTTAATATCACAATTCCAGGCAGCTACACAAGTGAGCCATATTGATTATGTTAAGGTTTTGAGTGAAAAAGGAGAACTTCCAGAGGTTTTTGCTTGCCTGTTGTGTTAGATTGTAGTATATTGTGAGGTGTTCCTGTTATTCTGTCCACCCCCTGTACATAATAACTGTTTTTATTCTGTTGTTTCTCTCTCTTTCTCACTCTATCTCTCTCCACTCTTCGCACAATAAGTTCTATTGAAATAGCATTTTTGTAGTTAAAGAAAAAATTCCCTTCATTTATCAGATCTGAACATCTGTAATGCTCATGAAAGAAAAAAAAAAACGAAAGAAAAAACAGCAAATGGTGTCACCCAAGAAATAGTGAAATCAAGTCAGGTTGCAACCGTGGCCATCGATGAACAGATTGCACTAGTAACACCGGGGTGAGCGGGGGTAAGTGGCAGGTAGGTGCTGTGGCTAACCCGACTGCTGATGCCCGAGGTTTAGTGTTCAGCACAGCCGCCACCTCACAAACGCCCTCTCATTCGTCTTCTTCCTCGCCCTCCCCCCCCCTCTGTCTGTGCAGAAACAACAGGACGATGATGATGAAGAAGATGATGTGGAACCTGGACTGACTGGAGACGAGAAAGAGGAGGAAGTGAAGGAGAAAGAAAAGCTTGGGAAGCTGCAGTACTCCATTGATTATGACTTCCAGGAGAACAAGGCAAGGGGTTTATTTGACATTTTCTTGTCTGTTTTTTCATGGTTGATTATCAATAAAGAAAAACAAGATCAAGGACGTAGTGAAGAAATGCTCACTGAATTTGAATCCCCTTACTTCCTACCTCCCCAGCTGACTGTGGGAATCCTGCAAGCAGCTGATCTCCTCTCCATGGACAGCGGCGGCACCTCCGACCCCTACGTCAAGGTCTTCGTCCTCCCTGACAAGAAGAAGAAGTACGACACGAAGGTTCACAAGAAAACACTCAATCCTGTCTTCAACGAGACCTTTACCTTCAAGGTGAGCCGAAAAACACCTCGTGGTCACCCGTTCCTTATTACGTATTAAAACAAGCTGTTTGATCTGTAGACAGGTCCCGTTAAAGGTGAAATCCTATCTTCCTCTATTTCTCTGAGCTGCTTAGAATCTGATTTCTTTTTCTCAAATACCTCCGGCAAGCAGGGATTAAAAAAAAAAAAGCAGCAGACATACTGAAGGTGTCCGACAAGGAGAATGTGTTAGAGAATCAAATTAAAGGAGAGGGCCACCTCTGGTGCACCTTGCCTGCTGACACAGCTCGATAAAAAAAAAAACAATTCCAACACGTTTTCCTTGTCAAAGTCAGGCTGGATCTGCTGAAGCTGCATGTTATTAAGTCAGGCCATTTTGAGCTCCGGGGCTAAAAGTCGCAAACGCATTGCTGTTTAGTTCTGATCTGACTTGTGCTGTAAGTAAACTGGGATTACTTTCTGTCTTCCAGATTCCGTTCCAAGAGATGGGAGGGAAGATTCTGGCGATGTCCGTCTACGATTTCGATCGCTTCTCTAAACATGATGTCATCGGAGAGATTAAAATACCCATGAACACTCTTGACTTGGCGAAGCCTATTGAGGAGTGGAGAGACCTGGACAGCGCAGATCAAGAGGAGGTAAGAGTCATGCAGTGTTGTATTACTTTTACCACGCTGCTATTGAAAATACGCTTAATAGTTGTACTATATTATACGTCTATTTGTCTGTAGACGTTTAATTTAAAGGTTATTCAAGGTTGAAAAGTTTAGTAGACATATAGTCTTAGCCTAGGCGTTGTTTCAGCCTGTGAATCTGTGACAAAAAATAAACTGTTATACTGTAAACACGGGGGTGTACAGTGCTGTGCTACATGTTGAATATTTACAGGTTTTTATGCATTTATGCATTAAAATGTGGTCTAAAACCAGGCTATATATAGCCAGTAAATCCTGTGGTCTGTATCAGAGCTAAAGCATAGAGGCGATGTTGAAAACACGTCCATTGCTAAAGTGGAATGTTATAGAGATGCATGTTTTACTAGATTTGTGATGCCAATATCAATATCAGCAATATTGATCCCTTAAAGAGGCTATAATTTATATTTTTATAATGTAAAAAGGGGACACTCACAGTCATTAACTTATAGAGACTTATCACCAGAATCTGCAACAAGATCAACAACAAGTCTCCAAATGAATGATAGATGAAGATGTGTAAATAGTAACGGACTAATAACAGCTGATATTATATACTGAAATACATTTCTTTCAGACTCTCAGTAAAAACACCTTATAGAGCAACCTACCCTCAGCTTACTGCTGATGACATAATACAGAAATATCCAGGGGCACAATAAGGCAACTTGGTCTGTTTACCAACGAGATCCAGAGGGCTGAAGGACACACTCTTTTATGTGTTTCTAACCTGCTTCTTCTGTAGCCCCGCAGCCTGTAATGTGGTGTTTTTTCACCATTATGCTGCACTAGAATATGAAAAACCGGTTTTAATCAATGAAACCTCCCCAGAGCCACCTTAAGATAAAATAATCGCTCTACAGTTGCTTGCGGTCTCAGATATTTCATTAACTTTGAAAAGGAGATGTATTTAAGAATACCAGAATAGCGTGAATTCTTTGTATTGACGGTGTATATTATTTCCAAAGGGACAGTTTGTGTATTTGTGTATTTGTGTAGTGTGCATCAGAGAAAAAAAAAGACATATATTCTGCATCAGACCTCCTTTAACTTTCTCTCCCCGTCCCTCCTCCTCCTCCTCACAGCCGGAGAAGCTGGGTGACATTTGCATCTCTCTGCGTTACGTCCCCACTGCTGGCAAACTTACCATCTGTATTCTCGAGGCCAAGAACCTGAAGAAAATGGACGTGGGTGGACTGTCAGGTATAAACACGGAGCTGAGCATCAAGATATTGCATTTCATTATCTCACTTGATGCTATTTCGGTGTTCACAATTTGACAGAGATCCATCAGCTTAATGTGACATTTGGATGCTTGCAGTGGGACTGCAGCAGTGTACACAGCAACGTGCCTGTGAGCACACAGCCATTAGGTCGGCCCTGCTCTGCTCACGTGCTGACGCTGCAGTGCTTACCATGCACCAGCGCTCGCTCCCCCCTGGCTTCAGTATTGGCCCCATCTGTTGGTGCATTACAGCACTGCAACCCAAACATGCATGTGGTATTTTTTAATCAGCTTTATCACTATTTCCCACCTTCTTTTCTGTTTTCAGATCCCTACGTGAAAATTAACCTGCTGCAGAACGGAAAGAGGCTGAAGAAGAAGAAGACGACGGTGAAGAAGAACACTTTGAATCCGTACTACAACGAGTCTTTCAGCTTTGAGATTCCTCTTGAGCAAATGCAGGTAAGGACACAGACTTGCGTGTTCAAATCATTTAGGATCTATCAAGGGTGGAAAGACTAACCATGCAATCCTACAGGAATAAAAGTGCTGCTCTGAAGGATGTGCTGGTGTTGAAAAAGCCCCGTATACAAGTACAAATAGTTATTACTGTAAAAAGGCAAATGTGTAGATCAATACCAAAGTTCCCTGCCAAGCAATCCATCATCAGGCAGAAGAAAAAAGCAATTATATTGACACAAATAATGCCCTTACACTGCTGTCTTGTTCCCAATTTGAATTTTTATTTCATGTGAACATGACTGACAACGATTATTAGACCACAGATGGTCTCTTTCAGACAAAAGCTGAGGATGGGAACACAGCTGTATATGTGAACAATTTCTGTTGAATTGTCGCCTCATCATCCTCTAATTTGGTAAAATACATGTGAGAATTCATAAGCAAGGAAATGCTCAGTTGAATACACTCTTGAGTTTTGCTGCTACAGCCTTATTTGGTCTGGTGTGACCAGTATGGTGGCTAATGTTGGCAATCTTTAGATAGATATTGCTGTGTGACTGACATTATTGAGACAGTTTGCTCAGACTTCATGACTCTTCTCTACTTGTCAACACATCTGACTCTTTAAAGGGATATTTTGACGTTTCGCTTTCTTGCTGAGAGTTAGATCTGAACATCTGAGCCACTCTTATGTCTGTCTGGTAAATGTAAGGCTATAGCCAGCGTCTAGTTAGCTTAGCTTAGCATAACGTCTTGAAGTCTTGAACCAGCAGAGACTCCAGGAAGTATCTGCTACTGTCCAAGAAATAATCTAGCACATAACCTTGTTGTTTTTACACTTTGGCCGTGTCCAGACCTGGTATTAACATGCGTCCTCAGTGATCGGATCACAATTGGACAGCTCTAAGTACAGGTGTGAACGCAATAAAGTCGCATTTGGTATCCGATCGCTCAGACCACATTCAGAGGTGGTCTGAGCCACAATCTTTTAGCAGTGTGTACGCGAATGTGTGTTGGGCCACATTAAGGACCGCCTACTCAACTGATGTCTCGCTTGGATCCGCAAGGTCTCACTGCACACCTCAGGTGAATAGACAGGTAGACGTGAGCGCTTATCTGCCTCGCGGCATGGAAACAGCTTCTGTGCTCTACTGTATTCTGTCGGTACAACTGTATTTTATTAAAGTATATCTTATCTATAAGCTACATATCGGAAGCTAGGTACCCCGCTGTTGCCGGGCAAAGGCCTCCGTGCCGGTGGCGGTACAATAACCCTATATTTTGATGTTATGAAAATGTTATGAAAATGTACCCGAATTCACGAATATGTAGGATATTACTACTGACATTCCTGTAATATTACGTCACAACGTATGCTGTATTAGCCGTGTGTTTACTAAGTGTTTATTTGCATACGGGGCGGGGAAGTGAGATCAGATCACAAGATGTCACTCAATATGCATGTAGAGACACATTCTAATGCCAGGTGTGAACAGACGTACTTAAAGCTGTCCACTTGTGATCCGATCACTGAGGACGCATCTTAATTCCAGGTCTGAACAGGGCTTTTGTGTTTTTTATTCATATTAAACAAACAATATATAATGTTGATCTTCTCATCTAACTCTCTGTAAGAAAGAAAATAAGCATATTTCATCAAACTATTTCTGTAACAGTATATCCAGTAACATGACACTTGTGGCCACTGTTCATGGCCGTGCATACAGTACATACAAACTGTGCGCTCAGGAGGTAGAGCAGGTCGGAGATCAGCCGTTCGATCCCCGCCTCCTCCAGTCCGCATGTCGAAGTGTCCTGGGGCAAGATACTGAACCCCAACTTGCTCCCAAAGACTGTGCCATCAGGATGTGAATGAGTATTTAGATTAGATCCTGATGGGCAGGTTGGCACCTTGCATGGCAGCCTCCTCCATCAGTGTATGAATGTGTGTGTGAATGGGTGAATGCTGACATGTAGTGTAAAGCGCTTTGAGTGGTCGGAAAACTAGAAAGGCGACATATAAATGCAAGTCCGTTTACCATTTACCAAACAAAGAAACGCTGTCATTTCTTTGGATAATGCTTGAGAAGGCAATGCTTATTGATTTTCCTACATTGTTGATCTGAAAGACAAACCAGCATCAAACATGCGATAAACATATTTCATAAAAAATCAGAAGTAAGTGTGCTTTACAATAAGAAACGCCCCAAAAAAATCTAATCTTTAATGTTTATGAAGACAGAAGCAAGCAGGACACTGAACATGTTTGGATTCCACATAATTGGTAGCAAGTCCCATTCCCCACCTCGCAACCAGAGAAACCCCGTGGTGACACAGCCAAACACTGGGCATTATGCACCATCAACTGTACAATACTTTAAAAGCTCCCCTCCCCTCATATCCGTGTAATCATCGCGGCATTTCTGAACCTTGTTGTAATGCTCTCTCTCCCAGAAAATCCTCGCTGTGATCACAGTGCTGGATTATGACAAGATTGGCAAGAACGATGCCATTGGGAAGATCTTGGTGGGAAGCAAGTCCACGGGGGCCGGGCTGAAACACTGGTCCGACATGCTGGCCAACCCCCGCCGCCCCATCGCCCAGTGGCATCCACTGCAGCCAGAGGAGGAGGTGGATGCCGCCCTCGCGGCTCTGAACGCCAAGAAGTAAACCTGCCACCCCACACCTCCTGAACACATCGTCCCCACCTCCACCTTATACCTACCCATGCATTTCCCATCATGCCTCCAGGTCCCACATATCAGTGTATATTCCAGAAGAACACCCCAACTTGTACATCTGCTCCCTCCAAACCCCCTCCCCACCCCCACCCTTCCTCCTCTCCCACCGCCACCTTTCAAAAGATCCATTCAACATGATGGGAAATATAGTTTAAAAAAAAGCGCATCATGTTATATGAAATCATGTCATTGAAAAAGAAGACAAGTTACAGGATGGACAGATACTCCGTTGATTTCCTTTAGATCTATTTTTGTATTGGGGTTGTGGTTCCATTAATAAGAATACAGAGTAGAAGAGTGCTATATGGGAATCTGGTGATAGAGGGGATAAAACATTCACTCATATTGTACTTCTTCTCACCCCTTCCCTTTAGTGACACAGTTTTGCTTAGAGTAGTGCTTAATAATAAAATGCTTTATACTGCCATATATGATAGAGAAATAACACAAGCAGGTCCATTCCTTAGGTGTATCGTGCACCATGTTCCACACCTGCCAGTTATCATTCTAGATGATTCTGTTAGTTTGAAGTACATTCCTAGAGTTGGGTAGCAAAGTAGGGATAGGCACATATCCAGTTACCCACAAACACACTGCCTTTTTTGATTAGTTAACCTTCTGCCCATCGTCTCAGGAAAACTGAGAGGAAACTGAAACTCCATGCCTTTTTTTCTAAACGGGTTCTTATTATTCAAATACTCCACTCGATGAGAATGATTCAAAAGCTTGAGCGCTTGTTTTTTCCGGTGACGTAAGGCTCGCGACCGGTGTTAGTTTATCCATGAGATGGTACGTTAGGGAACAGGGAGTGGTGGATTTTCAGTATAAAAAATACAAAAAAAAAGAAGAAAAAGGCGAGGATATATCAGCGTGGGTACAACAGAGACTGATTCCAACCACCAATGACATGATATTTACAAGGTGTCGATTACTGCCTGCAGTCTACCACCTCCCCTCCCAACGCCTCTGATTCTGTATCCCACTTGTTGTGCTACTGCCATTAGTCATGGACTTGACACAAGGGTTTTACTTCAAAGGAATCCCTATAACCGTCTTACAGTCATAAAGGAGACAAGCCTTCAAAGTAACAAAATAAGCAATTTTCAACTACCAGGGACGCCTTCCAGTTAGCGGTGTTGTTCTCTTCATTTCTTTATTTTTTTCTTTTATTTATCCAGTTTATTTCATTTAACTTCAAACACTTTTATTCCTCAAGCACTTTAAAATCCAAATGTTACGTTCAAGTACCCTCAGAAACCAGAGCTTTAATTCTTTATGTTATAAATAACTGCTGGTTTTAAGAAGACAAATAGAGCAAGGGAGTGCGTTATGTAAGCAGTTTTTTGTTGTTGTTTGCTTTGTTTTTCGGCTCAGCTTTTCGTATATGTGTTTTTAATTGTTTGAATATTACGTTTCTCACTTGATTGCAAGGATATGGTCTGGAAGAAGGCACTGATCTGTGTGTATTTTATACACAGCTTACCAAACTGTTGAATTTAATTGCACTACTGGGTATTATTCTGTTCTGTGGTAATTTGACACTGTTTCCTTGATCCGTGTAAGTTTTTTTTTTTAATTATAAAATGTTGTGAGATTGAATTTTTCTGTGGCACATGTGGCATGCCAGACAGGTCTCCCCATATAAATGAAAAGCAAAGAGACACATTACGATCTAATCCTACCTGGCTCCTTCACACTTGTGTTTGTAAATTAATATCCTGTTGAAGAGGAGTTTTGAAGACGAACTTTGTCTTATGACAAAATCCAAACCGTTCATCAGCCCTTAATAAATTGGCAGATGCGTAATTAAATTCCCGATATGCGATGGGTGCATGGGCCCGGGTATACCTGCTTGGAGGTCTAGTTATTTATTAAAATCAGTGCCGTCTGTGAGCACCAACAGCAAAAACTACCCGTTGATTGTGTGCAAGAAAATGCAAAGTCAACGTAAATCAAACGTAAACAGTACCACAAAGTGTTGGGGAATTTAATGAATGTTGTCTCTTGTATCTTTCTCTGTTGGAAATTGTAATTCTTTATTTTTTTATACCAACATAGATTTCAGTTTTTCATCTCACTTTTTTCCTCTGTTGACGAAGCAGCACTAAAGAAAAGGCAACGTGGAAGCAATCAAGCAACCCATTTGGTGTGTAGTTTTGCCTATATACATAGTTCATACACGTTGATACTGCATGTTTATACAAAATACTGTACATAGGAGCATGTTTTAGAGACAAAGCAAAAATATCTCGTGTACGTAAAATGGGTGTCATTTGTCATTTTAATAACACAAACGAAGGGGAAAAAAAAAGATGCACTGTATATTTTCTAAATGAAACAAAATGTGTATTTATTTTCCATGAGGGTCATTGGAGAGAATGTCATACAAATATTAGAGTACTATTACTAATAAGAACCTTTCCACGCCTGAAATTCGTAAGCAAGTGTGTCGTCCAGTATTGTGTGTGAGTTCATGTAGGATGAAAATGTAGCCGCATGCTTGCTATATAATTCCTTGTGATCCAAGTTTTTATTTGACACCATTTATCTTCCGTACATTTTGTTTCAGCACTAATCTGAAGGCCAATGTTTGACTTATTTCTGGATTTTACTGCTATTGCTTTTTTTAAAAAAACAAAATGTTTTAAATTTTTTAATGTTGGGATGGGAGTCGGGGTCTCCAAGTCTATAAAATGACTATTTTCTAATAATTGGCACGGTGTTATTTTGAAATAACTCATGAGAGGAAGATTGAATAATTCTGCAAACTGTAGGTGGATTGTAGGAGTTGTTATTTGTGCCAGTAGTGAAGTCTGTTGGATCATATCTTTGTATGAAACGCATTTCCAGGGGCCAAAAGAAGATGAATAATCCCATTCCAGTGAACACAAAATGACTTGGAATCCCTTCTTCTCTCTTTCTTTACTTGGAAGTCTTTATTTTTCACTTCTACAGTATTTAAATGACCTGAAACCCTTCACGGCTGTGTCTCTTTTACTGTGTTTATTATACAATACGTGTATGTGTATACAAGATAAATGAATAAGATAAAACTAAAGCCATAAAACTCAAGCACTAACTCTTTAGAGCTCAGCTGAGTAGCTAGAGTTTATAACTATTATGAAGAAAAAAAAATCTCTGATGTGTTCTTCATTTTCCTTGGCCAGTGTATCTCTTTTACATTCCGTTGTTTGTTCATCAAGAGGGCAAAATCCACTTTTTCTGTATATGTGAGCTTTGAGAACAGTTGTGAGTTTAGTAGAGTGAGTGTGTCTTTTTCTACTTTCAGAGCTGTTGATGTCCTTGTTTCATAGAGATAGCTGATTTTACAGTATTGTGATTAGTAATGTATATGCCTTGTTTTGATAGTATAAATAATAGATATAACATCACAATAGGTTCTCAATAATACTGCTAAAGTTATATATATATATATATATATATAATATATATGAGAGTGTGTTCTTTTCTTGGGTTGAGTGCAATTTATGAACCAAACTGGGTCACTCTTCAAGTTTCTCTTCTTCCAGTTTAGCAGCAGAATGTACTCGTGACCACATGTACAATCAATAACACACTGCTGGTGATCTTCGTTTAGCATTTTGCTCAACAAACAAAACAATATTTAAGCAAAAAGAGAGAAACTTAAAACAGTGGCACCCAAGTTTTAGGCCTGAATCCCTCCCATAGAACTATGCATAGAGTTATGATTTTCACAACACATGGCAGATGATATATGAAAATATAGAAATACGTATTATGTCATGCACATGATATGACATTAAAGGAGTGGTTCTGAATTTCGGGAAAATACGCTTATTTGCTTTCTTGCAGTGAGACGAGAAGATCGATACCACTCTCGTATCTGTGCGCTAAATATGAAGCTGGAGCCGGGAGACGTTAGCTTAGCTTAGCATAAAGAGTGGAAGCAGGGGGAAACAGCTAGCCAGGCTCTGTCTGTCTGTTAAATAAGGGATAATGTACAGCGAGCCGGTCATTGTTGTGAAATAAACCCCTTCAGGGATTCAGGCCCTGATGGGGTTTAATTCATAACAATGACCCGCTAGCTGTACATTGTCACGCTTATTACACGGCTACTTAATAAATCAATAATTTGACACAAAAAGGGTCCACTTCAGAGATGCGTCCATAGCAGCGGTCTGCTATAAAGAAATAACTGACGGTAGATCGCCGTGATTGACCAATCAGAATCAAGTATTCAGTAGAGCCGTGTAATAAGCTAAGCTAACCATCTCCTCCACCTTCCCAGCTTCATACTTAAAGGACAGATAAGAGTGGTATCGATCTTCTTTTGTAACTCTTGTCAACAAGGTGAATATGTTTCCCCCAAAATGTTGAACTGTCCCTTTAAGTTTACCTCAGTCGCTGAATTTTCTCTGAAGTAAACGTTAACCTGCCGTCTATCTCGCTATCTTGGCAACAATCTTCAATGTGTTGTGCAATGCCGCACATTGTCTAATGCAATATTATAGTTATTCGCTGTCCCATTATTGTTATTGACTGTGACCAAATGAAGCACTGAGAACAATTCAAACACAAGATTTCAGTGTGTTTCACAAAATACTGCCAGTACCTGATCACAGTTGCCTGCACTCGTCAACACTGTTTGAATCTACAAAAGCCAAAATGACAATTCACGCAGAGGCAAACGGAACACATCAGACGATGAGGCAAATGTGATTACAGGTCGAATTTATAGCACATTTAAGAGATTTATTTTCCTTTTACTGCTCGGGTCACCACAGTCACATGACATTAAGTTCTATGGGGGTCTGGGAGCTGCGTGTGCTTGTGTATGTGGGATAAACGGATGTAAGTGTAGGCCCTTTAGCAGACATGCTGCAAAAACGCAGCACTAGAATATATAAATACGATATATACAGTACAGGTCTGCATGCACGGGACACATTACTCATTCTTAAATGTACATCTTTGTGACCGTAATACTCAAACAATCTTAGTTCTATTTTAAATATGGGGTTGTTCTTTTTTTTTCTTGAGAGCTGTGTAGATGTACGATACCTTATGCACATCTGCATCTGAAACTGCGACAGTTTTAGAGCACCGCTCACCGTGTTTGTTTTTTTAACAAACGCTGTGATTTAAAAAGGGAAGACATCCAAAGTTCAGTAGGTCATTTTACCACCCTGTCAAAAATGTGTCGAGAAGCCTCTCAGCGGGTAATGACACCACTTTGAAACATGTTGTCTTGTCTCCTCTATTACTCGCTGTATTTCTTCTTTGTATTCTTGTGCATATGTGCAATCACTCCTTCTGTCTTTCTTTGTTATGGTGATGTATACTTCTAATGTAGAATGTAGGACTGTATTTGAATCAATGCCAGGATCACATTTGCTTTCTGTTTGCGTCTTTGTCCTGTTTACGTGTAACCAGCTATGTACCACCAGTATCATTATGCTGAATAGGAAGCAGGCTCGTCGATTTTCCTCCACTGAATCTGCTTTTGCTGAGCGTAAAGAATGCCGGCCTTCATGTTTACAACATGGATATACCGTATTACTGCCAAACATGCAGGACCGTACCAAACTCCCCCTCTTGAGCGCTTAGTCCTCCACCTCTCACCCCTGATGCAACTGTATTCTCAAGACTCTCTTTTCTTTTTTGCCACCTCTTTCTCTTCTTCATCATCTTTTAAAGCGTCGGGGGACAGTCAGGTTGTGTCCTCTAGCTGTGTTTCTTCGTGTCTAGTGTCGTGGTGCGCGTGTTCATGTCAGTACTTGTGCCTACTGTGGATCGCATGCTTTAGCCCTTGACTGGACACAAACGTTGCTCACAAACTCCTCTTGACCCTTATGTGGACAAACGTTGGGGATCCTTCTATAAGTTATCAAGGGAACCAAATAACTTATTACAAATTTATCATATGTGTTACCAGTTCTGTAAAAAAACAAATAGGAAATAAAGGCCTTTTAATTACCATGACTCGTTTGTGTTTAATATGCAAAGTGCTCAGCTCAGCTGGCTCCTAATACTCTCTCTGCCTCTTGGTGCATATTATATTGATGTCACACTGAGAAACATCTCCATTCCTTTACAGTTTATTAAGCAAAGTGATTTGTGTATATTAAGCTATCATCAACACATTACAAATATTTTCAAAACAATATACTGCAGAGTTTACTGTACGTGTAGAAATAGCTGTATTTTATCCATAGTTTTGAGTGAATTACTAGATGTGACCAAAGACAACACCGGTGTTACAGCAATGCTGTCCGGGTTGGACTCCGAAACCATCACATTGTTTTAAAGGAATACATCAAAGACTGAGGACTTTTGGTCAACTCGTCCAGAAGACGAATAACAAAATCATTTTTGTCTCCGGCACATCAAGGGATTTTAATGCAAGCTGGCAGTTTCATACATTAAAGGAGCAGTATGTAGGATTTAGTGGCATCTAGTGGTGTGGTTGCAGATTGCAACCAGCTGAATACCCCTCCGCTCAACCCTCCCTTTCCAAGTGTGTCAGAGAACTACGGTGGCCTTCAGGTAATGTAAAAGCGCGAAAGATTTTCTCTAGAGCCAGGGTTTGGTGGGTCCGTTCTGGGCTACTGTAGAAACATGGCAAACTCCATGAAGAGGACCCGCTCCCTATGTAGATATGAAGGGCTCATTCTAAGCTAACAAAAAAACAACGATTAGTTTCAGGTGATTATACACTAATGAAAACAGTTATGAATATTATATTCTGTTTCTGCTAATAGATCCCCTGAAATCCTACACACTGGTTCTTTAAATATGATGCATTAATAACACACTGTTTTGAACCCAGGATGACTTTATCTACCTTCCCTCCGTTTGGAATAAAGTGAAGGCGATTGTGTTCCATGAAGAACCACTACAAGGCAGCGGCCTCTTTCATGGTTTTATTTCTATTTTTCATGTTAAGTAGCTAGTTGAGCTAATTAACATTTCAACATTTTCAAACATTTTGTGGAACCTAAATATTGAAGAACATTTTAATTAGGGCTGTCAAAGTTAACACAGTAATAACACCCAAAATCGTTTTAACGCCACTAATTCTTTAACGAATTAACACAATTGATCTTTTCGAGGTTGTGGCGGGCTCAATTTTACAGCTTCATATGAAACTAGAAAACCTAAGGAATCCATTGGTACCATACTAGCTTGTTGTCATGAAGGAGGTTAAATAACGCTCCAAACTTATGTTAAATTTTGGCGAGGAAAAACTGTCATGGTCATTTTCAAAGGGGTCCCTTGACCTCTGACCTCCAGATATGTGAATGAAAATGGGTTCTATGGGTACCCACGAGTCTCCCCTTTACAGACATGCCCACTTTATGATAATCACATGCAGTTTGAGGTAAGTCATAGTCAAGTCAGCACACTGACACACTGACAGCTGTTGTTGCCTGTTGGGCTTCAGTTTGCCATGTTTTGATTTGAACATATGTCTTTATGCTAAATGCAGTACCTGTGAGGGTTTCCAGACAATATTTGTAATTATCAAAAAAAGCATATTTGCCCACTCCCATATTGATAAGAGTATTAAATTAATCATGTTTAATCATGGACAATCAAACAATTAATCACAACCAAATATTTGAATCGATTGACAGCCCTATTTTTAATATGATGCAATGCGATGCAATAGCACCAGTAAATATGGCCTCCATGACCAGAATAAAAAAGTTGGGATTTATTGCCGTAGTATTGGATTGCATTAGACGTAGTCAGATGTACCTTTGTGGTGTACTTAATAATAATAATTACTATAATAATAATAGTAATAATTACTTGAGCTTAATTTATCATGACAATATGAACACACAACACAGTTAAGTTAAAATGTATGTAATCTACACCACGTATAATGAAAAGTGCCAGCAACAGTTTATTCCTCAAAACTTCGGATTGTGCTTGAAATTTATTTATTTATTTATTTATTATTAATCACACAATACTGTGGAGGCTAAAACGTCAGCAGTGATTTCTATCGCATCTACCAGTGGAAGATTTTGCCGTTTGCGTTTTCATCACCTTACAGAAAGATGGCCAAGAAGTCAACCAAAATAATCAGTGTATTCCTTTTGAAAGACAATTTAGTGAACAAAGTATAAAGATTAGAACTAAGAAATGCATAAATAAATAAATATATCTCTATTACAGAACATAGGACACGTTCTTTCACACACACACTCAGACTGTGTTCTCCATGTAGCCGGTTTGCTGTTTTGAAGCTGAGCGACTGGATATGAAATCCTCTACTAAGGACACGCTAAACGAAAAAAGGAAGTATGGATACTGACACCTCACAATATTAACAGAATTTGGCAAACGCTAAATTACGTTAACATGGACACTAAAACCAGTAAAGAAAGACATAACACACAGTCGTCTTCAAATACCAAATACAGTGGGAACATTATCATAAAATTATATCATCAAAATGATAGAGATTTGACTGAAATGTCCCAAAAATGTATCCAACCAGTTGGAAATGGTTTGCAGGTTTGCTAAAGGGAAGTTTTGTTGAAAGTATACAGAACTGACAAACCTAAGAAAGTTGTCAATCCAGGCAAAAACAAACCAAAACATGCGTCTTAATAAGCTTTCATATCTTTATCATAGAGTAAAAATGTTCAAAATGATTTATTTTATATAACATCTTCTATAAAAACGAATGGAAGAAGCTGGATTTCCACTTCAATACATTCTTAGTTTAGAGCAAACATCGACTTGCAATTAGAAGAGCTGCATCTTCTTCAGTGGTTCTTGCTACTCAGATGCCTTGACGGATTCATATTGTTATGTAGCTTCTGGAAGCGGAGCACCTGTTTAATTTGACCTGTGTGGTCATACATATTCTGATTGTAATTATAATGGTTATATCTTCATGCCGAAGTGGCCTTTGGAGCCCTTTGCTTCTCTCTTCTTCCACAATTAAGACAACATTAAAAAATACTTTCCTGCAGTGCACGATGTAGCAACAAATGTGATTTCTCTAGGTGATGTGTGGTTATAATATTAGAAAACAGTACCTCCATGCAAACCCCTGGATTAGTTTGAATTGGGCCTTGAAAGGTTATTCAAACAGTACAACTGGTCCCTATTTGGTTAATGTGAAAATAACTAGAAGAAATGGTTGTAACTCCATCATCACACAGTGAAATTTGACTGAAACTCCTTAACTCTTTGGATCTTCATGAGTCCCAACAGGAATTTATTTCTGCAGAGCAGCCATCACCATAACTCAGGGAGGAGTCACAACTTGGGACACGGTGGATAGTTAAACTTCCATATCGGGGGTTGGAGCGTCCACACACACAGAACAGGAGCTTCAGACATCTTTTCATTTGGACAGTTTGCTGATGACTCGAATGAGAGCCCCGTTCTCATCCTTAAGCCTCTGGTTGTCTGACTTGAGCTCTGTTAAGATCTGGGACAGCACAAGGAAAGAAATGATATTAGAAAATGATATCATCATCACAGATAAACATGTTAAATGGTTTGTGGAGAATGTGATTATACAAGGAACAATGACACAATTCACCAGGACTATAATATGTTCAATCACCGCTAACAACAAGTGGACTAAAAGTTGTCTTTCAGTAAAGTTGGAGGCCAAACAATGAGGACATGCGTTTCGGTACTGAATCATGCAAGTGAGGAGCGACTTTGACAATATGTTCCGCATGTGAAAAGTTAAAGAGAGCAAAGTCAAAGAGAGAGAAACTGAGAGAGGGTCAATTTCCCAAATCTAGGTCATGTCTCTCATGAGGAGCGATGACTAAAAATAACCACCCTCTTTGCCAAAGTATTTCCCCTCTACTAGAGACAAATAATAACCTTCTGCTCTCTAGCTGTGACATATTACCGACAAACTGGTGAATGAGCAAAGGCCCCTGACATCCATGACCTCTGGCAAATCACATGATTGGAGTCCCTTTTTCATTTAAATGTCTCTGTTTTTTACAGTGTTATAGTACTCAAGACCACTTTTTGAAGGTCTCCGTCTCGGAATCAAATCTTATCTCAGTTTCAGACAAAGAGGACTCTTTATTTTAAGACCGGTCAAGACCACAACTGAAGGGATATTACTAAATTGTTCCGTATATAGTTGGCAGTAAAAGAGGTGAATGAAGAGGAATCTTCATTTGTTTTCTGTGGGTGTCTGCATAGCAATGTGGATCTATCAGATCAATTTGAGAAGTGCCTATGGTTTGCATGTTCCGCATTTTATCACAAGTCTATCACGCAGTGTGGGACTGGGTCTTGACTCTGTCTCGCACTGCCTCGGTCTTGGATTTGACTTATCAATACACTCTGGTGTTGGTCTCGACTTGATCTCGGTTTAGGTGATCTTGACACTGTTTTTTCATTGTATGATAATCCAAAATTCCAGTATATATAAATCCCGTCATCATGGTAATGCCTTGCTCTAAATGTAATTAAAGGAATAGTTCAACATTTTGGGAACACAACACACCCAGTGTCTCTCGCCCAGTGGCACAGGACTAACGATCTCACACGTTTCATTTCCTTCGGAAGATTGACTAGAATGGCTATTTCCTCGGCAAACAACTTTGCATCGATTACACAGCACATTACACAGGACCCGCGTATATTTGACTGTTGCAAGATCGATAACAGCTGTTATAAACATGTTTATTCTTTGTGGCGCAGACCGCTGCTGTCGATGTTAACTTTAGATGATGATAACCAAAGAAAAAGCGTTCATGTCATGTGAGGGCCCTATGCAGCATCTAAAAAAACACTTCAAATGAGGCTTATGAGAAATGTTTTTTGGGGGTGGAGGAGGTCAGCAGAGTTGCCCTCTGATGGCCATAAAGGAGATTGGGTTAAAAGAGTGCAGAGGAAGACGCATTGCAGTGTAGGGGAAGGTGGAGGAGTGAGCATCGGGAGGGTGCAGGACCTGCCTGAGAGGAACACAGCAGAGGACGAGGCACCAGAAGGAGAGGGGAGTGTAGAAGTTATTGTGGCTGAGGAGGAGGGAGAAGAGGGGGAGGAGGAAAAGGAGGACAGATGATGTCAGAGGAGATCAGAGGTCCTCCGTCTCCGGCATGGAGGCCGTCTCAGAGAGGCGGGCGAGGACGCGCAGCATGGCTCTGTTCTCAGCCAGGAGACGCTCGTTCACCCTCCGCAAGGTCTGGACCTGAGCCAGAGCGGGGAAAGCCTGCACAGAGGAGGAGAGAGATGCAGAGAGGGGCCAACAGAGAGAGCATGCAGGGAGGAGGGCCATGTGCAAAGAAGAGAAAGACTCATACATATCTCATACAGGCATGCACCCACACACCTACACAGACAGGGGAGAAGAACAGCAGCTCTGAGAGGGACTCATCAGCAAAACTTATGTAAACGAATATTTCCACAACAGGAGAGATTCTGAGAAGAAATAGCAAAAGCTGCAACAAGCAAAGGAAGCAAGTTCTCCTTGGGTTTGGGCTCATCAAACCTGGGCTGTATGTGGAGGGTGAGGTGCTATAATATGCATAGTTTTGCAAAGTACAGGAAATAAAAGAAATGATAATAATAAAAAATATATAAAAACTTTAATTCCACTATTTCACACTTTGTACAAGAGCCTAGTCAGTTTTAAACCTGCAGTAGGCAGAATGTTTTTGGCATCATTGGGCAAAAATTACATAACAACCTTTCAGCATATTGTAATTCAAGTGTTCTGAGAGAAAACTAGACTTCTGCTCCTCCTCATGGCTCTGTTTTCAGGCTATAAAAAATCTTGAGCCCATGACGGGAGACTTTGACCAATCACAGGTCATTTCAGAGAGAGAACGTTCCTATTGGCTGTTCATTTAATGGAAGGAGCTGTAGATCACTCGCGAATGCCTATTTCTCACCTCAAATGTTTTCAGAAACATCTTGTGGTGTACTGTTTAGCTGTAAGGTGAGAAAGTTTGCTCCAGCTGGTGGGCGGTGCTTGGTATTTCCTCAACTGATCTCAACATGGCTGCCGGGTCACAAACGTTCTAATTTTACAGTTAAACAGTACACTAAAACATGCTTCTGAAACATTTGAGGAGAGAAGTAGATATTATGGTAACAGGATATTGATTCATATTTGATCAGCACTGCCTAGTTTGACCATTTCATCTGAGTTTGCGAGTGATTGACAGCTGCTCAGAGACGGCAGGCTCCAGCTCGGCTCTGATTGGTTGTTTTCCTCCGGTCTGTGAAATCTTGCAGATGTCATTAGGAGCAGCGGAGGACACAGAGGCACATGATTTTTTTTTTCTTCAGATTACCTGTTTCATGCGCTACCGCAGGATATAGTGACCGTTTTATAAAAATGACCTTTTTTTAATCCTATTTGCTCCATTTCTACCTACTGCTGCTTTAAGTCAAAGGAAAAGAAATGATTCATTCCGCCCTCTTCTTTTCTTGGCCTGGCTTTTTGAGGTGAACCTCAATGCGGTTCAACAGAAACATCTGTGGTTTGACGCGATTCCTGAGGGCAAACCACACACACACACACACACACACACACACACACACACACACACACACACACACACAGGACACTTGTGGGCTACCCAAACACAAGTGTGTAGATGTGAATATGGCCTAGTACTGTATGAGGTTTAAGGCAGACATCCAGCTGCCTCTTACAACAGCAAAACACATTTATTAAAGCAATTTGAAGCTAGCCTGTGTTTGGGACTTTAACAGTTCAAGCATATAATGTTCTCTTGGTATTAGAACAAAACGGTGCCGTCTCTGGAGAGGTGCCCTTGGCAAGGGAGATGAGAAGAAGGACGGAGCAAGGCGAGAATGCATAATGACCAGTCTCCTTTATTACACTCTCTCTGTTAATATCAAGCTCTTTGATATTAAATTAGATCTGACCAAACTCTCAAGTCCTGCAGATAATTCAGCACAGTTGCTATTAATTAAATTTTGGAGGCCGTCGAGAATAATTCGGCTATTTTGTATGAAATGTAACACCCTGCAAAGTAATCGGACACTAAGGCATTGATACTTTTTTGAAAGGGGAAACAAGGACACGCAGCGCTTTTGATGTGAAGCACCTGAAACCAGCAGGCCCAGTCAGTTACAGAGCCGCAGTGCCAGCAGGTTCAGACCCGAGGAGGTAGTCCTAAATTGGCCTCTTCCTGGAGATGAAGCAGTGCTTATGTGCACCATCTGTAGGGAAGGAGTGTAATAGCTTTTGCAATGTTGATGCGTCTGTCATCTGTGTGCAGAGTGTCACAACTGCAGTTTTTTTACACACAAAACAGCAGCAGTTGTTGTAATTCACAGTTGTGGAAGTGTTAAAATTACAGCAGCTGTTACTAGAAGACAACACTGAAAGACATTTCAGCATCTTGAGGTCTTTAGTGTTGCCGCTGTCTTTCCTTTCCAGTGGGTGGCACAGGTTGTCTAGTTCATTCTCATTCCCAGGGCGTCAAAATCCAGCGCTTTGTCATGGCCGTCGGCATTCTATATCAGACATTTAGACCATTAACTACAATGTAAACCCATCCGCCGCAATAGTAAACGCTCAGGAAAAGTGCTGTTGTGACGTAGTTTAAAGAGCAAAAGAGACACACGGGGCAGGTGGGAGAGGTAGTGGATGGGTCCAACAAACACAGCGCTTTCTTCCAGGAGAGCGCTGTTCATGTCCCGTGCGTTACGTTACACTTTTACTTTACAATCAGCTGTTCCTTCGTGTGTTCTGGGTTCGAATCCGACTGGGACCCTTCTGCGTGGAGTTTGCATGTTCTTCCCTGTGTTAGCGTGAGATTTTCTCCGGCTTCCTCCCACAGTCCAAAGTGTTTTTTGTTTACTTCACAACATTAAATATATGTTTGCTGCGACCGAAAAGTGACGCAGAGGGGTCTGACAAAGCGTCAGTATATGAGAACATGTTGGGTTGTAACCTGCAAAACGTGAACAAGTGACTTTGTGAGTGAGTGACAAGCCAGCTCCCTGGCGTGCTTTCCATCTAAAGAAAATAAGAAGACAGTGTGCCATGTGCCCCTGTAGCATTTACAATCTAAAGGTCAGCTTATCATGTGATGTACATGTGCGTCCACGCGTGTAAACATGCCCGAGTCTCTTGGTGCCTTCAAATGGGGTCGTGTTTATCGTGTTCACGAGAAGAGTCCATATGAACGCCTCCCTCTTGTGGTATTCACAACCTTGTAAGTGGAAAATTTCTTTGGTACATAATAAGTGAATATATTGTAATTTTAGAAGTATATTGTAATTCTTCGTAATTTTATAACATGTCTGAGGAAAACGTTGATATTCCCAACGGCCTCGTCTTTTTCCTCCGTCATTATGCCTTTGCATTTCCTGCATTATGTTACCCACTTGCTAACTTGCTAAATTGTTAGCCTCTGTGTCTCATAGACGCCGACAATAACATTAATATTGCTGTTGCTTAGCAGCGGTGTTCTCACGACTTAACCACTTCAACGCCACGCATATCGTGTACACGACTTCCCATGTTGTAAACACGAGCTCACGAGTTTCATTTGAAGGCACCATGTGACAGAGCAGAATCATGTGAGGTGACAGGCAGGTGTCAATCACTCCTCTGCGTCATAGCAACCACTCACCATCCCCCCCTCCCCCTGAGACAAACCTGCTCTCAGGGCTGGTACCCACAGCGGAACCGCAGTGGGGCGTCCTGCTGATGTAAACCACGACAACACCGGGGTCAAACATGTACTGCTGACATACTGTCCTATTTATAACGTCCTTGTCACTGTCTGCAGATTACACTTTCTCAGACCGGAGTCATGATTTTATCTCTTGAGGAATATAACGTAACCAAATTATAATCCTATTGTGTCATTTGTGACACACACACATACAGACTATGTCTACTCAGCCCTGAAATCTCTCTCCGCTGCTCTGCCCTGTCTCTCTTTTGTGAAGCAGACTACACACAGTGCAGTGCAGGAATTCCTCACAAAAGCAAGTCTTTTGCTCTTGGACGGGGTTTGGTATTCAGCTGGAACTAGGTCACAATGTTCACCCCAACAGTGGGATAAGTGGAGCAGGGGAGCAGCGGCACAGGCTCCTCCTCAGCCTGGCAGGAAGTGGCCCAGCAGAACACTGTGGGTAATGAGCCTGAAGCATTAACCTTCCCTCTCCTTGACTTCAAACCCACCTGGCTAACAACTAACCCCAGAGTGAGAATGTCTTGGCTAATATGTGTGTGTGTGTGTTTTGCTCTGTTAAAATCACTTTAGGCGTGCTTGATTTAGCATGGGTAACACTAGGGGGCTTGGCTGGAGGTGTGCACCTTCAAGTACTGTTAGTGTTATTATAGCGTTAGGGAGAAAACACGAGATAAATGACGCACAACTTGCATAAGAGGCAAAATATGCTATTTAAACCCAGGGTGAGTATGCACAATTTATTTTTGCATGCACTGACCTTTATCTCATCCTCCATGTTTGACACTCTTTTCTCAAGAGCTTGTTTGTCCTGTAAATAAAGAAGAAACAACTGAAATAAATATATGTAGAAAAAAAAGAGGGAAAAGCCACTCGACTATGATTTGAAGTGGACATGACAATCAGAGGGGAAATGGCCAAGAAAGGATGTGGACATTGATCCATCTTGATAGTGCAGAAGAGCAAATACCAAAATGCCAAAAGGTTGCCAAGACACTTACCCTTTTCTCCGATTCAAGTGCTGTAGATCTCTCTGATATTCTGTCGTGCCTCTAGAAGGGAGAAACGGTGCTGTTATTGTAAGTACTGGGAGAATTATTCATCATGATTTTATTAAGTAATCAGCCACGACATTCTTTGTGCACACCCGTGGGAAAAGGATGACGGTGAAGGAGTAAAAAAAGACGACTCAATTGACAGTTTTCTTCTTTCAGTTTTCTGTACCTGTGTGACTTTCTCCAGCTGGGAACGTATCTTGACCAGTTCCTGTTTGCTATCCTGCAACCTGGACTTGAGCTTCTCATTCTCATGCAGAGCGTCTGCATACATCTGAAAGTGAACAAAATGAAGATTAAGGAACAGCTTTATTCCACAGATTCTGGTCTTTCACTGTCAAATACTTGTTATATATACATATATATAATCAAAATATTCAAGAATTTAAATTGAAATTGAAATAACAAATTAACCATTCTAATAAGGAAATAAAAAGTTGGCAAGTAAACGTATGGAACCACAAAGTGTTCAGTAATAAATAAACAGATAGGACATTTGTATGTAAATAGAAATATAGGCTATACATAACATTAGATCAATTGTAAAATAATTTACATAATAATTAAAACCGAAGCCCATTGTGTAATTTCATTGTTTTTGTTTCCATAACAACAGAGTTTTACTGGAAATCCTTTTTTATTTAATTATATAATTATATATAGGCTATATAATGTCAGATAGCTACTGCTGGCTAGCTATAGCCTCTTGAACCCTATAGGCCCCTACTCGAAAATGACCAAAACAAGGTGTATCTCTGCAATTACAAGGTCTATTTGAGTAATCTTGGTATCATAATAATTATATATATATGTATATATTAATGTATTATGATATTATTAGTTTGATGTATTATTCATGTATATGTTACTGGGTATAAATTAATATGGAACACACCATAAATGACACATTTCATTTACACCTAACAAAACTGTACACCTTTAGAGTGAATATCTCTTAATTAATGTAAATAAAGTAATGATGCAGTTACAGCCCAAAACCTCTAGCAAACCATATCACAAGATCTGAACATTACTTGTGCACAGACTGAAGCTAATAAAGTGAAGCAGAGCAAAGTTGGAGAGGTTTCATTAGAGACATGTTAAGGTGGAATCTTCAAATTGACCACGTGGGTACCATCTGTGTCATTTGAAATTTTCTAAGGGTAAATGTATAACTCATTTAATTTAATTTACACGTTACTATAAGTATTAATTCCATCTAAATACAACTGATTTTTGTCTTTGTTTTGAAAAATCAGTCAATCCGACATCTATACATGTTCCCATTTAAATTGAGCCATATAATCCATTCTATAATCTATTTCACCAGCTGCATGTAGTATCACCATTCATCCACCAGGAGTGCAATTGCTCCTGAAAGAATGATGTTGGAGTAGCCATTAGCAACATTGATATGACCTCAAACACAACTTTTAATCACAAAACAGCAAAGATAAGACACAATTAATGGTTATGGCTGTATAAAGTGAAGTTTATTTGTTCTTTTCTTCAGCTCCTGGTTAAGCTTTTAGCTGAGCTTCTCCTTATGTGGGTATGCAGGATGAATATGTTGCTACATGGTTGCTGCACATGGCCTTTTTGTTTGTTACCATGTGAGCAACTGACATGATACCGTGGGCGCTCGGGTTCAAGAGGTTTTGAAGCAGCAGGCTAGCAAAGCAAGTTTTATTTTACTTTTTTGTATTTAATATTGAACACTTTTGGTGCTAAATGAATAAAATAATGATGAAAATCAATGGTAATATCTACATTTTTTTTAACATTTTCCAACACCCGCTGATATTCTCCCTTCCTTCAGTTATATGCATGCCCATCCATTTATATCAACAATAGACCAATGTATAAATCCGATATACAATAATATAACTGTTCAGCATAATTAATATGACTGGAAATATTCAGATATACTATCAATAAAATTACATTTTAATGTTAACACTTTTCATATATTACCATAGCCTGTATAGGCTATATATAGTTATGTGACATGGTGTTTTTTTATATCAGTTTAGTAAAAATAATGTATTCTATAATGTCAACATTTAAACATACTTAAACTATTTTTTACTTAAAGATTTCAAAGATAAGATAGGTTTGCTTTTAATTATCTAAAAGTCCGTTTAAACCTCCATCATGCTTGCCCTTTTAGGAATGTTATTAAAGTGGATAAATCTGCCTGGTGATCCAACATCTTTCTGCAGCACATGAATCATTCAGGAGGGATTGTGCTTGTTTAAACCGAGGTAAGAGGTAAGAGTTACTACCTTCTTATAGTCTTTGGTAGCTGAGTCTTGCTCCTGTCTGTTCAGAGCAGCCAGCCTTGTCTCTCTCCGAGTGTAAGAGCTGGTGCGGCCCAGTGGTTTGTCTGTCGCACTCTCCCCACTGGAGTCATATCTAAAAGTAACACATTCAGTACACACTGCCACTTTATTTAGGGCATTTATGTTTGATTTTTCTCAGGAAATACAGTTCTATAACACAGGAGATGAAAAAAAATGATAAATCCTCACCTTGACAATCTGTCATGCTGAAAAACAAATAACAAACCATGTTAGTTTGATCACTCAGCACTTCGGCATGGGAACAACACAGTGTGAAAAAAATGTTCTGTCGTGGTTAGATCCAGATTTATTTGTTTGATAAGACCAAACAGAGGCTTGGCAGTGAAATATTTTTTTTCTCCATTTTGAGACAACAGAGAAGAAAAACAAAACTTCCAAGTGAATTATCGTTGCGTGTTCAGAGACCTGAAGTCCCAGGGGGAAGAAATGCATGCAGAAGTGAGATATAATTCAGCCAAACACTGCACCGACAGGGTTCACGCAGGTCAAACCTCCCCGGTGAGCCCGGTTAATCTTATAGAACAGGCGGCTGCCTCGCAAATGCCTGCAGCGTAAAGATGACATCATGACATCAGAAGCAAAGCATCTCCTGTGTGACGGGGTCAACGTCTGACCTCAGGGAGCAGGCTGATAGCAGGCTGTCCTGGCGGGGGTTTCGCTATGACTAGTCCAGTCTACGTGGCTGCCAAGTTGCCTGTTGTGATCACATACTAAATTTGTTTCCACTTCACCAAGGAGTCTGGGTATTGTGCTACATTCAGAGGAGTTGTATGTTTTTTTTTCTCCAGTTGGATTCCACTCAGGTCTGTTTTCGGAAATCGTATTAGCTCAAAGATATGCCTGTAATAACTAAGCTGCTAGGTGCAGCTTATCAACAAATTCTCATCCCAATTGGTCACATATTGAGGCTTTGTCAGACCCCTTAGCGTCACTTTATGGTCACAGTAAACACGTGCTTAACGTCGTGAAACTTTACTCCTAAATTCAAAGATTTGGCGTTGCCGTCTCGCCAGGAAAAGAGGGGCTCTAAACACCTCTGTTTGGAAATAAATGCCAATAAACATCTTGTGCGGTGGTCCGAGCTGTTTGAGACAAGAAGCAGATGCAGACTGCATTAAAAAGCTTTATAGGAGGACAATTCATGTCAGAAAGGAACAGAACGTACAGTTATTCCTGCATGCGCTCACGTTTGCAGAGCTGGGGGGGGATATTTCACGCAGCGTCAAAGGAGCTATTCCTCAGCAAGTGTTTACATAACCGAGCCAGCGCTGCCTGTCCTTATGTGGTCATGGGCTCAAGCAGAGCTATCCAGGAAAAAACAGACCTCCGTGACCTCCTGGGATGTAAAAAAAAAAAAGGGTCCAAGGATGATGGAGCTCTAACTCATACACTCTGATTTCTTCGTGCGATGCTGAGGAGATTCCTCGATCACATTTTGGTGTGCATTCATTAATCAGCCGGGATGATTGGGCCCCCTGGTTTTATGAATAAATCATCACGAAGTCTGCTTTTGGGGGGATGTGAACTGTTACACAAACCTTAACCAGACTCTTTCAAGATTACGGGTGCCTGATGCAAACCTATTTCACACTAAAGGGATTAGCAAATTGGTGAAATTAGATTTTTTTTTAATTCCAAATTTTAAGCGAGCCAAGTGGGGTTTACAGGACTTCTTAAATCCTTACAGTAATGCATGCTCTTACATGTATGTGTGCATAATGAAACTTTTTTTGTCAACATTTAACCCAAGCCAGAATCATAGCTGAAATTCTACATCTGATAGCAGCTGCACCGATGTGATTCCCTTGTTAGGAGAAACAGAGGGAGTCAGAAGTGGCACATGTACTGTAGCTCGGCGAACTATGTGAGGCATAGCAGATGCAACCGAGACAATCAACTGAGGGGGGAAGAAAAACAACAGGGTGTCAAGACTGATGGAAACAGCCTCCAAACGGGTGCATGCTTGAACCGCGGACGCTCTGTAAACACAACCGCCTCCAGAGTTTTATGGTTTGCCAGGACCAACATCATGCACACCAGGGGAGTCGGGGGGGTCGAAGGCACACACACATGCACGCTGCCTGCATGAGCTCACTGCTACAGTATATAAACATGTTAACAGCAGTTTGCAAACGTCGATGAAATCATCATTAGGGGACTCTCCCTCTCATCTCTTCCCTCTCGTTCTGTCACAGCATCGCTCCTTCAGAGCTGACTGCATTTTGCAGTAGGAAAATCTGAGCTACACACACTCTTCACCCCCACCACTGGAACTGACACTGCTGCTAACACAACCATAAAAGACGTTTCTTCCACATTCACTCACCTTTCCTCACTTCAGCCACTCCTCCTCCTTCTCTATTAACTCCTTACTGTACATCTGAGCCTGTCTGAGAGCATCTTCCTCTTTTTCTTTTTTTTAAAGTACTAATACCACAATGTAAAATTACTCAATTGCAAGTCCTATACAGTATTGAGAATACAAAATAAAAGTACTCATTCTGCAAAAAAATGCCTGTTATTGACTTATATTGTACATTATTCGATTTTTAATAGGGCTGCAACTAACGATTATTTCATTGTCGATTAATCTGTCGATTATTTTCTTGATTAATCAGTTAGTTGTTTGGTCTATAAGATGTTGGAAAATGTCGATCAGTGTTTCCCAAAGCCAAAGATGACGTCCTCAAATGTCTTGTTTTGTCCACGACTCAAAGATATTCAGTTTACTGTCATAGATGAGTAGTAGTAGTAGAAAGAGGAGTTTTAGAAGCTGGAATCAGAGACTTTTTTTATTGTTTTTCGATTATCAAAATAGTTGACGCTTAATTTAATAGCTGACAACTAATCGATTAATTGTTGCAGCTCTAATTGTTAATGAATATGCGTGAGTAGCATATTACTGTTGTAGCTGGTCGAGGTGGCGTGTTAGTTTAGTTGAGTGGTTCCCAACGTAGGGGTCAGGCCCCCCCAAATGGTCACAAGATAAATCTGGGTGGTCGTGCCACAAAAATTTCTATCCATTCATATTTGGCACAAACAGTTGTCTAAATTAAACCATCTGATAAGTTTAGAGGGGACATATAGTTAAACATAGGCTATGTTTCTTGTCATGTATTCATACTTTTCTGTTTTATTTTGTTACCCTCCTCTCGTTCTTCACTTCCTGCCTTTGTGTGTTTTCCCGCCAGTTTTGATTGTCTGCCCCGCCCCAATTAGTTTCACCTGTCCCTCGTTAGCCCTGCTATCACCTGCTCCCACTCCCACAATCACTCATTCACTACTTCTACCAGCCCAGTTGCTTTGCTCTCTGTCAGTTTGTCTTTACTGTTGTGCGCAGCCTGTGAGCTTTTTTTCTTTGCTTTACTAAAGTATTTTCTTTGTATCCGTGTGTCTCTGAGTCTCTGCCTATGCTGCTTCCATATAGCCACAACAGTTTGTTTGGTGGAACTGCTAACAACTCATGGACATCTGAACTCAGAGACTGTTTTTTTTTGTAGAAAGTCTCAAGCCAAAACAGTTGGGAACCACTGGTTTAACGTTTAAAAGTGTTATATTTCATGAGCTTATCAAGTGTTTTCTTTAATGTAAAATGTTAATGTTAAAAGAAACTATTGTCAAATAAATGGAAAGTACAAAATTTCCCCCTGAAATGTAGTGGAGTAGAAGTCTAAAGTAGCATCAAATGGAAATACTCAAAAGTACAAATTTAAGTAATTTGTGCACAGTACTTGAGTGGATGTACTTAGTTACTTAGTTTTCCCCACTGTGATGCTACGTGTTCTTGTTTATACTTCTCCCCGCAGCTCACAGCTGTAACAAACACAGCTGTAACACACATTGTGTTTCACTAAAGAGGGCCAAGTTCTCATCAAAACATTGTGGTAAGTGCTAAAAATACTACATCAACCTGATTCCGCCCCCCTCTGCAATGCTTTTTCTCTCCCATGAAAACTCAAAACGATTCACATTGGGCTGACATCATGGAAAATGAATGCTTGAGTTTCACCATGGATACAGTACAGCACACAGAGAGAGACTGACAGTCTTTGTAAAGAAAGCAGAAACATGACAGCATCCACTGGTAGCATTCACTGATTGCTAGCGACTGTGCTGTAATGAGAGCGTCTGTGTTGCATAACATTAGATGAGTCTCTAAATAGACAGTTACATTTCTGTGTTTCTTCCTTGTCCCTTTAAATGTGTCCGTCACACCAGAACAGCTCAGTTTGCTGTACTGACATGAACACAACAGTTAAACAACGCCCATGAGAATAAGCCACTTAGACAGAAATAAAAATAACAGGAAATTACAGAAGGAATGTTTTAATCCAAAAGTGTGGTCAGACTCTCCGAGCGAATACTCGCCTCTCATTCACGGGTCATCGAATAAGATGAGATGATGAGGCGGATTATTCATGCAAATGCACATAATCGTGTAACAATTACACACGTTATCACTTTATCTGGTTTTAATTGCTTTCCTTGGTATATATTTTGAACTGTTTTTACTTTATTTACTTATTTACTCATACTTTTTTACTTATGTTACTTATTTACTTGAACTTTTTTTACTAATACTTATTTATTTGAACTTTTTACTTTACTTTATCTACTTGTCAAATGTTTTACTTATGTACTTGAACTTTTTTACTTATACTTATTGAACTTTTTTTACTTTATTTACTTGAACTTTTTTTACTTACTTATTTAATTGTCCTTTTGTTTTTTCACTAACTTTACTTATTTACTTAAATGTTTATGTTGCACACTGCTGAAGAGATGCTTTGATGATAATTCATTGTTCTAAGCACAATAACAAATATCTATTTTATTTTATTCTATCCAATCTATTTTATTAGGAAATAACTTATCCTGGTAATGAAACGTTGAAATATTTGCTTGTTTAACTTAACAAGCTCACAATGATCCAAACACATAAATACTTTACAAGGTGTGAAACTAACACTTACTTCCATTATCGGTTAATTGGCCAGTTAATGAAATAATCACTTAAATGTGAGAAATGCCCGGTATAATTTCCTAATTCAAGGTGATGTCTCTAAATTCTTTGACAAAACTGTAAAAAAAAAACAATATATATTCAGTTTACTATCATAGATGACAAAGAAAAGCAGCCACTCCTCACATTTGAGAGGCTGAAAATCACAGAATATTTATTTATTCATATATATATATATATATATATATATATATAATATTTTTGCTTTAAAAAATTACTAAAACAATAAATTACTGAAAATAGCTGAACATTTCTTGTCAATCAACGAACCGATTAGTCAGCTAATTGTTCCAGCTCTACTTTACACAGAGCTTGTGCTGTCATGTAGACGTCTTAAAAGATTTAGTCTGAATCCAGAAAAAAATAAAGTCTGGTTTACGGATCAATCACTAAACACCCACAGGAAATACTGTGCTTTTGTTGAACTTTGGTTTAACATACTATAAAGTCACTTGATAGTGGGTAAATAAACTAAAAGATCAGTACTTTTTTACAGCTTCATGAAAATAAATGACAGATATATGAAATTAGACACATCTATCCTGCTAAATTGGTGAAATCATTAATCAGTTTAAAATCCAAAATGTGTATTAATCTCTATAGAAAAAGTTTGTGGTCTTACTCTGTAGTTTTTGTCTGTAGGGGACGGAGAGGAAGGCGGTGAATCTGTCACTGACTTCCTGGTACGGGTCAGGTCCTTGGTGCGTGGATAGTAGGTAGACATCTCCCCCCTCTTCTCTGGACCGGCAGGTCAACCTCTACTGTAACATTCACTGAAGCTGCTGCCAGATAACAGCTGCACAGACGCACAGATTCCCTCAAGCAACAGTGACGCAGATGCCCATGACTGAGCTCCTGGGGAATCCTCAACAACAACAGGTGTGTGTGTGTTTAAATGTGTGTGTGTGTGTGTGTCTCAGTCCAGCTTCACAGTCCCATGAGCTGGAGAAAGCTGCAGCCAATGTTTGGAGGGATTTCAGATGTGTGGTCACGCCTTCTTCAAATAGCTCAGACAGTGAAGCAATAATCAGATAAAAATGCCACAAAACAAATTCTTCAACGTCTTGTTGATCACAAAAAAAAAACAGAGAAATAACTCTTTAACTAGTAAAGCAAACAAATTGTCCTCCCTTGTCTCCGCTCTGTCAACACTGAGGTCTCTGATGAAATGTGAAAAAGTCCAAAAGGAAACAGCCAAGAGAGAAAAGTTTGTTCCCTTTGCTGCCTCTTCCTATGTTTCCCAAAGTTATACACACACTCTCTCTCTCTCTCTCTCTCCATCTCCCTCCCTCCCTCCCTCGCTTTCTCTCTCTCTCTCCTTCTTCCTTTCACTGCTTGGTTGCCCTCCCAGTCCCTCCACCCACCCCCCATCCTGCTTCTCCCTGCTCTCTTCAGCTTTGGCAGTCCGCCAGAGGCTCTGCTATGGCCGGACTCGGCACTGAGGGCTAAAATTGTCCACTGATGTGGACGGGGATAAGGAGGGGGGGGAGGTGGAGCACAAAGCCAGAGTTCGGAGGGGGGCTGCAGCAGTTGAGTGTCCTGGAAGGTCAACACGCAGTTATTACCTGAGGAGCCATCAATATACTGTGAAGTGTAACTCTGTACACGCCACAGTGTGATGGAGGGGGAGATGCTGTGATTGTTACACAGTGTCAACACGGAGCACTTTCCACATTTCCTCTTACCAGAACCTGTTTAATCTACTCCACATTTTAGCCCCTGTAGTATTAACAAGGCAAGGTGATGATTTCTTTTTCATCCTGCAACCTCATGAGGTTTGTAAAAATATCAGTCCATCTCTCTTCAAAGTCACGATCTTATCAAAGTAGTACTTTTGGGGAATGGATTATTGGCTTTCCTGCCAAGAGTTGGATGAGATCAATACCTCTCTGATGTCTGCACAACGAAACCCGGTCTCACAGGAAGGCGTATAAATAGCAACAACATTACACAGACATTCCGTGTGTCATGAGGATGCATTTTAAGGCTTTTCGCGTGTCATTTGTACATCACGCAAGAAAACAAGGGTGACATCCACACTTAGGTTTAGGAAACAAAACCACTTAGTTAGGTTTAGGAAAAACATCATGGTTGGGTGTAAAATAAGTACATAAACTAAGTAAAACTATGGAAAACACTTGACAAACGTCACTAACGTAATTTACAAAACAAAACACCGGTCTTGAACACCCGTCTCTTGGTTAAAAGTTGTGTTTGTTGGACCCGTGCACCTCGTCATCCGCCCGCCATAAGCGGTCTTTCTCCCTTTTTTATTCTACGCCATTTACTCTGGGCGTGGCATATGTATGCAGATGCGTTTACATTGCAGTCAGTACACTTCATGTTGTACTTCATGTTGTACAACATGAACACTTCATGTTGTACAAATGACACGCCAAAAGCAAGAAAGCTGTTCGCATTGCACGCTAAATGCTTTGCACATTGTCGTGTCATTCATACACCTTTTCGTGCAAATTGGCTGGTACCATAAGTACTGTATGAAGTTACAGCCACTTAGCTTAGCGTAAAAACTGGAAATGGGGAAACAGCTCATCAGGTACTAAGGTTTTTTTTACATTTTAGTTTTCAGACGAATTAAACAGACAAGCTACGACATGTTAATTAGTGAGGTGCTGATTGGTAGATTCTATTACCAGGCTAGCTGTTTCACCATGCTTCCAGTCTTTATGTTAAGCTAAGCTAAGCTAAGCAGCAGCTGATGGTAACTTCATATTTGCCGTACAGACATGAGAGAGTGGTATCAATATTCCCATATAACTCTTGGCAAGAAAGCCATAAGCGTATTTTCCCCAAAATGTTGGACTGTTCCTTTAAACAACCTCTGAAACCCCCCCTCACTTTCTCCCATAGTCTTCTGCACAAGCCGACTCATGCTATCTTCCTTTTATAGTGAGATTCGCAGCGCCTCGCTGTTCCTAAACTCCCTCGTACTCGCTCAGGGCGAATAGATGAAAGGAAAGATAAAGACAAAAACACAGCAGGAGAAAAAATTAGAAAGACAGAGAGAATATGAAAGAAAAGAAAAAGAAAGCGAAAAAGACTTGATTATTTAACAAAAATACCGTGAAGATGTGATGGGAACAACCATCCACACAAATAACATTAACATAGAGGTGCTAATTTACCCCCAATCATCCTTACCTGCTTCTTTTAAAGGGATAGTTTGGGTGTCTTGAAGTGGGGTTGTACGAGGTACTTATCCATAGTCAGTGGATTACCTGAATGACGGTCGGCAAGCAGACAGGAGTTATCACACGGGAGCCAAGTAATATGCTGTTGTAGACGAGGCCGGCAGCAAAATGTATTTGAGCCACCTAAAAGAAAGGCACACCTAAAAAAAAATCAATATCAGTTTAAGTGGACACTATATTTAGAATATTTTCACCGGTTTATCTCGCCATCAGACAGCCCTTTCCGGCAGGGAACTGAAGCCGTTATCTATGCTCTTGCCAAAGCAACCAGACTCTATTGAAAAAAACTGTAATTTTACCTCGCAGAATACGGGTTGCTCGTCAAACAAACTAACCAATCGAGGCAGCGGTAGACCAACAACTCCCGTGTTCTGCGAGGTAAAATTACAGTTGTTGTTTTTTTAATGAAGTCTGGTTGCTTTGGCTAGAGCAGGGATTCTCAACCTTTTGTAACTCAAGGCCCACTTCTGATTGTTAAAAAATTTCCAAGGACCACCTTCCCAAATAAACGACAAACTGAGCTATAAAATATGTGTTATGTCACTGTCAGGTGTAATGACCCACATAGATATTCAGCCTACCCTCACTCATCACTGCCTGCCGTTATGAATCCAAAGTATTCAGGGTCATATTTCTTTACCACACACTTTTACTGGTTTCAAAAAATTGCTTGATTTTGTGTCACTGCATCTGTGACATATATGTCTGTAAAGGGGAGACTCGTGGGTACCCATAGAACCTAATTTCATTCACATGTCTTGAGGTCAGAGGTCAAGGGACTCCTTTCAAAATGGCCATGGCAGTTTTTATTCACCAAAATTTAGCGTAAGTTTGCAGCGTTATTTAACCTCCTTCCCGACAAGCTAGCATGACATGGTTGGTACCAATGGATTCTTTAGGTTTTTATAGTTTGATGTGATGCCCGTATCTTCACTCTAGCTTTAAAAGTGAGCCTGCTACAACCTCTGAAATACAGAATAGCGGTTAATCTAACCATTTGGCAACACCTTCGCAGCCCACTAGGTGGCTCTCTGAGGCCCACCAGTGGGCCCCGGCCTAGTGGTTGAGAATAGCTGGGCTAGAGCATAAATAGCGACTTCAGTTCCTTGTCAGAAACATAGACTGTATAACTGTCTCACGGCAATGTAAACCGGTGAAAATATTCAAAATATAGCGTACACTTAAACTGACATTATTTTTTTTAGGTGAGCCTTTCTTTTAGGTGGCTGAAATACGCTTTGTCGTTGGCCCCATCCACAGCAGTACATCGCTTTGCTTCTGTGCGGTAACTCCTGTCTGTTTCTCCAAACTGGGGGCATGCCGACCGTCATCTACTGTAGCTAATACACTGACTATGGATAAGTACTTCAAACAACCCCACTTCTAAACACCCAAACTATCCCTTTAAGCTCTTCTGAAAAGGTTGACGTTCTTAGCTTTGGTTCCTAAACTATTCTGTATTGTTTCAGTGTGGCTACGCTGTGTGAGTTTGTGTTACGATCCAAATGCTTGTAGCCTATATACAGTTCATTTGTAAGACATGTTCTTCCATCAGAGACCATCTGTGGAGAATATGACTTGATACACTGGCACCGTTGTTATTGGAGAGTTTTATTAAAAGTTGATCCCAGCTGGAGTTCCCCCAGTCTGATCCTCACCCTTAGTTTCAGGACTTTCCAAAATGGGATATTGTTCTTGTGTATTTCATGAATACAGAAAATGAGTCACAGAAGCTGCTAGTAAATGTGGAAGAGCAAGATGTCCTATACTGCCAGGATCCAATTACTGAAACCCAAAGTGGTACTGTAGAAGAAAAACTGTCTGCAAAGATAGTCTCGCTCGCTCTATCTCTAGTTAATTCCTTCTATCACAATCGCCACCATCACCGACAATCTGAGCAGAATCTCTCAGCTGACTCGCTCTACACCTGTCTTTCTCTCTGAAAGTCACTGTGGAAAATCTGCTCCTATCATCATGGAGTCACGCAGAGGTCGGCTCTGGTGATGGGCAGCCTGTCATGCTCCCGATGAAACCTCGCCGCTCGGTATGATTATCACAGACAGATATAGTCCTCTCCGTAAACGCTATGAGACTCTCATGTTACCAACAGATCTCTGTTTCAGATTCCACCAAGGGGCACAGCTGAACCGCTGACCTGGAGTCAGCTCACACGGAAAACTATATCATCTATGATCTATATCCTTATCATCTCTGTGTCCCCTCTCCTTCCCGTGGCATCTATCTTCTCTGCAGAAACACAGATTTAATAGAATATTCTCACTGAAACTCGCCAGGCTGCCCCCCCAGTAGGAGGAATTAGTGATGAGCTTCAGGGTTTTCTCACATGCAGCACTCAGGTGGAGGGAGCACGGTATCAGTTTAGAGGGTGAAGAGAAAAGAAAGTCAACCAGCCCTCTGAATCCAAGGCTGTAGAGAGCGTCTCAGTTTGCCCAATATGGTATGGTATGCTGAGACACCTCAGCCATGTGATGTGAGGAAGCAAAGCGACTTAGAGGGAGGAGGAGGAGGAGGAAGAGGAGGAGGGTGGACTGTCTTTCGATGAGACATTAACCAGCGTACATCACATGCTTCACATCTACGATTGCGGTACGTCTCAAAATATTGCATCAGAGACTGGTTTGGCTCGCCTTTGAAGCGTAATTAAGCTTTCGGGTGAGAAACAGGATGTGAATACGGAATAATGGCGCTAATGAATATTGAACGATAATGTGATTATGATTGTGGCATAAGATTCTCAGCTGGGAAGTGTTTAATATCTAGATGGCTTTTTTTTCATGAACAAAACATCATTTTTACTTTGTTGATGATAACATCAAGTATAAGCACACTGGAACACATTCTCAAGGGATCTCCATGTATTAGACAGTAGTTTGTATCAAGGGAACTGTAAATACTCAGTTCCTCCTCTGCATGGAAAAGGAAAATATGAAAATCTTTTGGCTCCATCTAGTGGTACTGAGGGAAAACATCAGGGAAATATTTAATAGCTATCAAGCAGGGTAGCTCAAATCATCGTTTCTATCTGTGATTGTTAAAAAAAGCACATAGGTTTTCCACGTACCTCTGCAGCGTCGTAGTCTGACCCGTTGACATCGCAGCAGTGTCGTCTCTGCTGCAGCGTCGTGGCAAAGGTCAGCTGTGCTGCGTCTTCAACAGGATTTTGATTTTCATCTGTCCACCATCTCTCATCAGCTGCACATAGCAAATAAGCATTTATGTTGTAAATAGACAATTACACAACACTTATTGACAATCTTAGTGTTCTGTTTTGGGTCCTGGAGACCACATGCCCACTTTCTTGGCTCAAAAAACACCCTTAACATTGTTTTATCCCCCTGTGTTCTTATGCTAATTATATGAAAATTGCTTTTAAAACCTGATGAAGTGATGACATGATTCTGAAGATTGATGATTATTTCTGTTTTGGGATCTCAAAATGTTGAAAACCTTGTTAAATGCAAAGGATTTTTCATGTGTGATTGGTGTTGATTAGTCTATTGGGATTTCTGTCATCGTCTGTGTGAGGGAGCTCCACTTAATCCCTCACCAGCAGTCTGATGAAAAGCTCCTTTATTTATCAGTCTAGTTGAATATTTGGCTTTATGTGTTTATCATTTAAACGTAGGATCCACTTTAGTTCATTAATACATCTGCGTCATTTAGTATCTTTTAATTTAAGCATTTGTTTTTATGGTTTTTTGTTTGCTTTGATTTCTAATCATTGTTCTCTCCGAGGTCCACTTCCTGTTTGAGGATGGTGCTCTCATGAACGTGCGGCACATCGAAGCCCCTTTGCTCCACCAGGTGTTGGCTGTGGCTGGGGACTGTACCAAATGGGACCTTGGGATGGGGGAGGAAGCAACGGGTTTCCAGTCTACTCTAGCCTGAATAGGATACTGAAGAGTTATTGTACATAGTAATGCCACAGTGGAAAGAACGATGCTACTAGATTTCTTTGCAAGTATTTGAAGCTATTGTTTGATTCATTCTGCCTTTTGTCGGTCTCCTTTATGTCAGTGTGTTTCCTTTGTTCTTGTATTGATGCCACTTGTTCTATATATGTATATTGATGTTAAGAAACAGTAAAAAAGCAGAGCTCTGAAAGGTTCCTGGACTGTTGTGCTCATTTTGGTTCTCCAAACCTCCCAGAACTGCTGGCTCACATTCTGATCAACAGATTTTGAAATTGCTCAGCCTTAACATTTGGTCTCAGAAGTGGGATTACTGAAATATTTACTTATTTGATGTAATAACATTGCTTTATGGTAATTTCGGAAAAGGGAAGGGTTACCACTTCAATATTTCTCTATATATTGGGTTTTATTTAGGTCAGATGAAAAGAAAAAACACACACTAACGCAATAATAATTTCCTGACCTTTGAAGGAGTCGTTGCAGTAAAGCAGGCCACAGGATCCAGCAATAGACGCGTATGAAAGGTTTGGTATCGGAGACTCAGCGAGGGTTTCTAACCTGTGTTCAATGTTCCCCTGCTGCACATGCATAATAGAGAAAATCACGAATCCAGTTATATCACTTCTGCAGCAGAAAGCTTAAACTGATTTGTGTATACATTTCTCTTTCTAACCTCGTCCAATTTGCTCCATTTCGGACTGATCTCCGCCGTTTCCGTGAACTCTGTCAGGCCGATTCTGACTCTCCTATCATCTGTCGAGCCTTTCCTCAGACAGCTCCTTTCATCCAGAGTGCCTCCTTCCTCCGTCTGTCTGTCTGGAGGAGACAGGCTGTTGGTCTTCTGAGCCTCTCTCAGGTCTGTCAGAGTTACGCCCTGCAGGACATTCATACAGCTCCGTATCTGTCAACAGTCAAACACAATTCAATAAAAACCTGAACTTCTGTCAGCCGTTTCATCTTTACCTGTGTTGACCTGCGGGTCTGTCTGGCATGACGAGACTTTGCTTTCCTCAGAGACTCCGCTTCTTCATCCCTGACCGGGGTCAGATATGACCTGGGTCAGTGAACAAACAAAGAGTAAAAATAAAGACTTGTAAGTGATTAGACTTTAACAGGTCACTGAGAATCACATCAAATGGAGAAACAATGAAAGGGACCAAAAGACATTAATTAGACCTGAATAATATAGGTCAACAGTCAGAAACAATCCAATAAACATAGTATACTGTGTATTGTGTATATTATTACTTAAAGGGACAATGTGTAGGTTTTGGTGGCATCTAGTGGTGTGGTTGCAGATTGCAACCAACTGAATGCCCCTCCTCTCACTCCGCTATTTTGTTTCCTCGGTAACGTGAGCCGCTGAGTGCAAAACCATGGTAACGCCGTTCGCCTTGCCCAGAGCCCATCCTTACCATAGTAACACTACTTTGGGAGCAGTACCACGGCGGTACCACGATTTTGCACTCTGCAGCTCACATCACCGCAGTTTCACAAGTGTGTCATTGAACTATGGTAGCCTTCAGGTAAAGGTAAACGGGAAAGCCCCTCACTAGAGCCAGTGTTTTGTTTGTCCGTTCTGGGCTACTGTAGAAACATGGCGGAGCAACATGGCGGACTCCGTGAAGAGGATTTGCTCCCTATGTAGATATGAAGGGCTCATTCTAAGCTAACGATAACGCAACGATTAGTTGCAGGTTACACTAATGAAAACATAGTTAAGAATATGATCTTACATTGCTGCTAATGGATCCTCTGAAATGTTACACACTGTTCCTTTAATGCTCCAAAAAGGTGTAGAGTAGCATTGACTTGTGTTAAACTCTTTCCAACCGCCAGACCGCCAGACAACATACACTAAAATAATAAAGGAATTAAAACTATATTTTGAGATAAGAGCTCCTCTACAAGACGAGGCCACAAAATTAAATAATAATGCAGGAACCGTTTTGTTCCATTTTATTCTGTTTTATAATTGTATACAATTTGAAAAATAAAATGTACATTTTTCTAATAATAAATGCAAAAAAAATGCTCAAAAGTCACATTTCTCAAACGTCCTGCCGTGTATCTTTAATTGTGACCTCATACTGCATCAGTAAGTGCACGGTAACATCCCACTGATTTACACTTTTGAATCATTTCTCCCTGCATTACACACCACCCCAACATCTCATTTGAACAGGAAACACTTTGAATTAAGGAAGCAAGATGCTCTGAAAAATGCATTCTCATTGCAACTACCAAGACCTGAGCTCGATTTCCGCTGGAGGCTGAACAGACACACATAAAGAGCTGAGCAAGCATCAGTGGAGAGGCTCATGTTTTACCAAGAGAGCTGCCGGCCTGCCTGCCCCTCCTCTGCTATGTAAGCTTTTACTGCTATTGATCCATCAGTTATAGAGTCACCCTGACTGAGAGTCAGCGGGCTGGTCAGCTGCACACTCTACTGTACAGTATATTGTACAATGCATAGGAAATGGACAATAGGCTGATACCAGAAATGACACAGTAAAACAATAAACCACAAACCAAGTTAGAGCTATCCCAGCAGCAGATGCTTACAGACAGATTGACTGTAACAAACAGTCATGACTTCAGTTTATAAAGTATCCACCCAAATCTGCAACCCGTAACCAGACAAAATGCTCCTCTTAAACTACATAATAAATAATGTGAATAATTAATATTCTAAAATAGTTGCAAAGGATAATATCCCTCAGCCAATAATTACTAATGCACATATTAAAGCTAATCAAGTAGATCAAAGAGAAGGACTAATTTTCAGCCCCCAAAGAAACAAACTACAAGCTCCCATTACATGAGTTCAAAGAGGCCTACAGGACCTGTACAGAGCACAGTTACTCCACATTAAGATGACAAACATGAGGACCAGGAGCGTTGCCAAAACAGTGGCTTGTCAGACTGAGAATAAAATAAGTGAGAAAAAGAGTCGAAGAATAGAAGAGCATGACTCAGTCTCTGTGAAACTTACCTGGGAACAAATGCTTGCATGGTCCCTGTGGAAGGTCAGAGACTGAGGCTCTGAGACACTGCAGCAGTGATGTGTGGGAGAGGCTGGACAAAATGACTCTGTGGGGGAGAGAGAGAGAGAGAGAGAGAGAGAGAGAGAGAGACTCTGAATGATGCACACACAATCGATTTAGATTTTCTGTCTACTGAGGTCTAATGCAAGCAAGTCTCTTCAGTTGGACGTGATGTATGTGTGCAGCAAACACATTAGACATACTACATACATTACATATTTAGGCTAATAAGTTGTATGAATACATCCCATGTGAGTGTGTTGTAGAAGCACAGTTATTCCTTCATTCAGTCAGGGAGTGCAGGGGGGCACCGGCCTATTCAAACAAAACAAAAAAAATGAAGGGTGGTATCTTTTCTTTAGGTGATATTTAGGTTGCAACAGCAAAACAGTGCAAATTCAGCACATTAAAATGACTAAGGAGTGACCCCTACAGTAAGGAAAGCCATTTAAAGGTACAGTGTGTAGCATTTGGTGGCCACTAGTGATGTGGTTGCAGATTGCAACCAACTGAGTACACTTCCACTCACTCCTTCCTTTCCAAGACTGTGGTAACGTGAGCCGCCGAGTGCAAAACTGTGGTAACACCGTTCACCTCACTCAGAGGCCATCCATACCATAATAACACAACTATAGGAGCAATGCAAGTCACATTACCGCAGTTTCACAAGCGTGTCAGAGAACTACGGTGGCATTCAGGTAACGTAGACTCCATGTAAAGGACCTATGTAGATACTAAAGGCTAATTCTAAGCTAACGATAACACAACGATTAGTTGCAGGTTACACTAATGAAAACATAGTTATGAATATGATATTACATTTCTGCTAATGGATCCTCAGAAATATTACACACTGTTCCTTTAATGCTCCAAAAAGGTGTAAAACAGCATAGACTTGTGTTAAACTCTTTCCAATCGCCAGACTCACTTTTCAACATTTTGTATTTGGAAACACAACATACACTCAAATAATAAAGGAATTAAAACTACATTTTGAGATAAGAGCTCCTCTACAAGACAAGGCCACAAAATTAAATAATAATGCAGGAACTGTTTTGTTCCATTTTATTCTGTTTTATAATTGTATACAATTTGAAATATAAAATGTAAATTTTTCTAATAATAAGTAAAACAAAAATGCCCAAAAGTCACATTTCTCAAACGTCCTGTCATGTATCTTTAATTGTGACCTCATGCTGCATCAGTAAGTGTACGGTAACATCCCACTGAATCACACTTTTGAATCATTTCTCCCTGCATTACACACCACCCCAACATCTCATTTGAACAGGAAACACTTTGAATTAAGGAAGCAAGATGCTCTGAAAAATGCATTTTCATTGCAACTTCCAAGACCTGAGCTCGATTTCCGCTGGAGGCTTAGTTTCAGGTGATTATACACTAATGAAAACATAGTTGTGAATATTATATTCCATTTCCGCTAATAGATCCTCCGAAATGTAACACACTGTCCCTTTAATATTCGTTAAGATTTGTGGGAAAATATATATTAATTTACAATGTTTATGCTTGAAAGATTGTTTCCTTCCACATAAAAGTTGCACATTGTGATAGAACACCTGCAGACTGTAGTTTTTAGCAAACATTAAGTAAACAGTGCATTTGTTGGGGACTATTTTCAGCTGTGGGTCTATGAGCCTTTTCATCATATATATGTGAAAGAACTTTTCATATAAAATAACATGTCAGCCAGTGCAACCATGTGGGCAACAAGTGAGCTCTATAGGAGCCGACCTGTTTTCAGAAACATCTTGTAGTGTACTGTTTAGCTGTAAAATGAGAAAGCTGGTGGGCGGTGCTTAGTTTTGGCTCGACTGTTTTGAAAATGGCGGTCAGGGCATAAACTCTCATTTTACAGCTAAACAGTACACTAAAATATGTTTTGAAAACATTTGAGGTGAGAAATGAGCATTACAGTAACAAAATATTGATTAATATTTGATCAGAACTGCCTGGTTTAATCAGAGTTCGCAAGTGATTGACAGCTGCGTTAGAGACTCCACGGCTCCAGCTCAGCTCTGATTGGTTGCTCTACTTTGCACATGTTAAAATCTTGCAAAGGCCATTAGGAGCACTAGGAGGACACAGACTAATTTTTTTCACAGATCATTTGTCTCATGCACTACTGTCAGGATATAGTGACGGTTATATAAAAATCCATTTTGATCATATTTGGTCAAAGTTCCCGACTGCAGCTTTAAGCTCTATCAGGCTTTGACTACACAATACTTACACCTAACCTCAAGCACTGTTAATGTAACATGAGCAATATGAATTGTGTATGACACAACAGACAGAACCAAGTATAGAAAAGTGAAAGAACCAGGGTTTATTTTAAAAACATGACAATGTGAGAATGCCTTGGCAAAAACAGTGCATATTGTAAAAGTGAGGTCTTAGTAAAATGTGTCCAAGTTTTACCATGCTACCAAGAACTCTGCTGAATCATTCATACAGAAACTTATTCAATGTGTGAAGCATGACTACACAAACATTTGTCATGTCTCCAAAGAGGTAATTTTATAACAATATATTTGATATTAATAAGTGATATGTGTGTTCTTTGCCCTAATCACAGCTTGCTCATTTTCTGAATTATTTGAGAATTCACATTATTCCAGTTATCTTTAAACCATCTCAGAGAAACAGTGTTGTGGTATGACCTAATGTTTTTTTTTTTTTTACATGTTCAGCAGGGTTGAGATCTGGTGACTGTGGAGCCATGAACACCTGCACTCCTCCTTTAGATTTCACAGTCCATGATTAGGGTCAGTGTCCTGCGGGAAAACTCCTCTTCTGCGCAACCTAAAGCTAAAAAGTATAGTAGTCCTTCTGTTGGTTCATATGTAGCTGAACCTGAGTATTTCAGCTACTGTTCAACTCTGGTTTTATGAGCTGTTAGACTAACTCAGGGGTAGGCAACCTTAGGCACAGGTGCCACTGTTGGCACGCGGGAGCTGAACTAATAACACACTAGCAATAAGTATGCAAGAGAGTTTTTTTTTTAGAAATGGTGAAGTGCCCTCTGTTCCACATGCCAAATTACTTCTTTCTTTCACAGACATTGGCAGTTGCGCTTCCTGTTATTTACGGTAGATTGATTTTTTTTCCCCATCCACATTCACACGAAGACCCGCCCTACTCCGCCTCTGATTCGCTAGTACTTGTTGCCTTCTTCACAGTATTTGTTAAGTTTATTGTTGATGAACAAGGTTGGTAAGGTTAATGATTTCAACTCAGATGTGGATGTTTTCATTTCTTGTATAGTGTTTTCATATATATAAAACTACAATGTCCTGATTTTGGGAGGAATATGTTTATGGATGGAATAAAATTATAGATCTGTTGAAGATTTGCATTTTTATATGCTGTTATAATCAAACTTAATGTTAACCTTAATGTTGATATGGCACACTGATAGACAAGACATTTTTTAAATGGCACTTCATATCAAAAAGGTTGCCAACCCCTGGACTAAGCTGTCACGTGGCCTTCACACATAAAAGCTCTTCATTTGCAACTGTAAACTAAAGTTAAAGCTTTGATTCAAGACTTGCGGTTTTCAACAGAGAAACGTTGGCACAGTTTAGATAAAGAACGAGTTTTGTCATTTAAGATGTGATAAATTGGTGGTTTTGAATGAAAATGACTTGCTTGCATTTCCATGCCACCTTGCAAACGCATTTTTTTGCTGCAGCTCAACACTGCACTAGTTTTCCATCCGTCTGGAGAGCAATTTGTCCCTGATGCTCTTCTGAATCAACTGCCTTAATCCCTCCAAAGTCAAAACATTATTAACAATATAATATCTGCTATTATTTGCTAAAGACCCGCAACGGCATTAAATGATGCAAAGTCTGAACTGACTAAATCGTGTACTTTTGAATGAAAAGTATTAAAGCAGTAGAATGATGTTGCTGAAACAGTTCTTGGTAAAAAAGACTTTTAGACCACCGTATCAGGTGTGTATGTCCGAGATGGAATTGTGATCAGTTAAAAAAAAAGTGCTAAATCAAAGCAAACTTCCAGTTTGTAAGTACTGAACCACTTTAAAAAGTAAAAAAAAAAAAAAATCTATCAACTACAATTTGTCATATACTTTAAAAACATTTAGGAATTCTTGTTTGTCTTATGAAAGATGCTTTTTCTCTTTTTATGCTAGCTCTTTAGTTGCCCGTGTAAACAACTGGGACACATTAAGTTACTGCAGCTGTGTTTTCCTCCTAAGATATTGTCTCAATACATTTCAGGCAGTGCCAAAAAGAAACACATTTTAATGTCACTACGTCAGGCATTGCTTATGGCTTCAAGTGCATTGATAAACAGTTATATGTCATTGGCTTCTTGTTTTCCAGTTTAGTACAGAACGTAACGTTGACAAAAATGAACAAAAAGGTGTGTTGTGAAGAGTGGAAAACGCTCTGCAGAAAGACAGAAGGTCATTCTTTTTATGGATTAAGGCTTTAGAGGTTGTTACTGGCAGGTAAACCCTGAATTACTCATTTCTTAACTAACAGCCATGTCATATGTTGAGGTACAGGTTTCAGCTTCAGCGTGCAGCGACTGATTTCTTCTGACTGAGGTTTCAAAGAGCAACCGCATAATGAATACTGCACCTAAACAACAGCAATCAGTAATGCCTTCCTACATCATATTGTTGACTGTGATTTTTAGACCGAGAAAGTTCCCATCCTCCTCGGTGGATATGTCCGGTGTGGAAAAAAAAGTCCCGTTCTGGTAACGTGCACTCTGTAAAACATGATAAAACAAGAACGTATATATATATTAGGAGGGCTTTATCCAATGCAGTGAAATCTATTTTTTGAATGGAAAAAAATAAAAAAGTTTTCTTGATTTATTCTTACTTATAATTCATCCTCTGGTAAAGCATCGTTTTCTAATGGCTCCTCTCCTTCCTCCATCTCCTCAGCCTCCTCTTCAGCTGCTACATCCTGCGGTTCTCCCTGTCTTTCTGACACCTCCTCCTCTCCTAGTCCCTTCTCTCCTTCAGACACTTCTTCCTCCTCCTCGGCTTTGTGTGTCTCCTCTTCGTCGGCTTCCTGGTTGTCCTCTTCACTTTGTACCCCCTCCTCTGCAGTCGTTTCTGATACGGCTACTAACTCGTCTTCCTCCGTCTGATCCTCCTTTACTGTCTCAGCCTCCTCAGCAGGAGCAGTTTCATCTGTCACAGAGTCCTCCTGCTCGACAGGAGCTTCATCCTGTGCAGCTGCCTCTCCTCCTTCATCTTCATCTGCCTCTGCTTCTACTTCTGGGACTGCCTCTTGTTCTACATCAGCAGGAGGCGTCTCTTCTTCAGTTGCTGCTGCTGCTGCTGCCTCCTCTTCAGCTGCAGGAGGTGCCGTTTCTTCTGGGTCGGAAGCCTCTTGTTCTACATCTACAGGAAGTGCCTCTTCTTCAGTTGCTGCCTCTTCTTCAGCTGCGGGAGGTGCCGTCTCTTCCTCCGTCTCTTCCTCCTCCGTCTGTCCCACCGGCTACAGCAATAGAAAGCAAAAAAAATACTGTATATTAGTTCATAGTAGACCAGAGTCTGAATAGAAAATCAGTTACAGGTCTGCTATCTGGACATCCTGGCGTCTAGGTAAATGGGATGAGAAAAAAAAAAATGACAAAACCAGACTCTATACTGTATGAATGTACGTGTAGATGTGAATCCATCAGAGACTCCATGCAAGGCAATTAGTGCCTTCAAATTAATGAGATGGAAATCTCATGGTGGGTCCCTTTGGGCTCACAGGGAACAGAAATAGTAAAGAGACCATGTGTGCTGAGGCGTGCCACACATGTTCTGCCATTATAGTTCTAGTATGATGCAGTTCAGTCTGACTGTCAGGCTACATCTGATTGGCTGGTGTGTTGCTGGTTTCCTGGGTAACCTGTTTCTGTATGTTGTGTCCAGCTGAGCCCGATCCTGCAGACTGTGACGTACCGTATTGAGCTGCTCCTCCACACTGGCCTGCTGGAGCCGCTGGGACTGTTCACTCTCAAGCAACCCTCTGAAAGACAAGTCAGTGAAAATCTCTATTTCAAATTATGTTTTTGCAGGTATTAACTGTGGGAACAGACATTTTATCATATAATTATAATATTAAGGGTTCAGGCTTCATGAGGCTACACAATTATTGTTAAAATATTGGCAGAGGGCTCCAATGGCTTCATTTGGTTGCTTTCTTCTAATCTGACATGTGTGAAAATAGAATATTTACATGATGTTTGCATAAGCTTCAAAGAGTGCGCTCATTTTCCATACAAAGAATATTTTATGCAAACCACTCAGCTCTTAAAATCAACAATAGAAATGTTTATACAGATGGGGGCTATTTTACAATGTGAATATGAGGCCTAGCGACTCTGGTCCAGAGTAACACAGAGACGCAGACAGTGACAGCCAACGGGGCTTTGACAAAGTCAACATAAAGTTATGGGTCAGAGGAGGCGAGCTATTTTTCTCCACAGCTCCAAAAAGTTGCCGCTTTTTCCACCACCCACCTGACAGAAGCCATCTCCAGCGTGCTGGCCTCCAGCTGGGCCTGGTAGGTCTCCAGCTGCTCCTTCAGTCGGAGCACCTCAGCGACCTGTCCGTCCAGGGTGGCGCTCAGCATGGCGACCTGTCCTCCTTTCTCCTCCAGCTTGGACTCCGCCTCTCCCACGCTCCCGGTCAAGCCCTCGACCCTCTGGGACAGCTCGGCGCTCAGCAAGGCCAGGCCCTCCACCTGAATCCTGACGCCCTCAAACTCCTCGCTCTTCCCCTTCAGCATGCCCTGCAGCTGGCTCAGCTGGTCCAGAGACACGGTGGCCTGCTGCATCTCCGCCAGGCGGGCTGTCATCTCCGTGTGGAGCGACAGCACCTGAGCGGGGAGGTCGGACGTCTTGAGCTGCTCGGCCGTGGCCAAGGCCATGCCCACCTGTTTCTGGGCCAGTGCGTAAGAGTCCTCCAGGGCATTCAGGCGGGTCTCCAGGCTCTCTGAGACATGCTGCTGCAAAGAGACACACACAGGGGGGGATGTTGTGAGTCAAGCTGGCCATTTGGAGATCATTCTCATTAAGCTGGTGCTTCGATAGTCTCTTTACTACTGCATAAGTGGACTCCAATACTATGAAAATGATTATATAAACATTATCTTCTGGGATGCCAAAGATGCTTTTATATTCAGACTATATGGTCTTCTATTATAGAAACATTTCTCCTCGCAGAGCAAGGTATAAGTCCATAAAATAAATAAAGCATTTTAAAAAAAACAATCAGAACAGGTCTGATCATGAATGTACAGCTCAGTGAAACCTCACTTCCTTGCGAGAAGTTATGTGAACTTATTGCAAAGAAGGACAAATGATTTTCTCAGTTAAGTATGTGCATTAGGAGCCGAACTCAAACAGTAAACCAACCGGCATTGGGTTGGTAAAACTTTTAGGGCTGCAACTAACAATTATTTTCATTGTCGATTAATCAATTAGTTGTTTGGTTTATAAAATGTTAGAAAATGTCAATCAGTGTTTCCCAAAGCCCAAAATTATGTCCTCAAATGTGTCGTTTTGTCCACAATGCAAAGATATTCCGTTTACTGTCATAGAGGAGTAAAGAAACCAGAACATATTCACATTTAAGAAGCTGGAATCAGAGAAATTTGACTTTTTCTTCTTAAAATATTACTCACACCAATTATCAAAAAAAGTTTGCGATTCATTTAATAGTTGACAATTGTTGCAGCTCTAAAAACTTTGCAACTTCAGTGGCTAACTTATGAGTCACAAAAAAACAATTTACTTCTGATAGAGGAAATGTGTCTGCAACAAGACTGAGCTAGCTGAGCAGTTCTCGTGAAAACTGTTTAATCGCCTGATACAAAGGTGTGGCTGTATGAGAGAGAGGGAAAGGCGTGGGCAGACTGGATTTGACTTTTTAAAAAAATCTTGCTCATCTCCCTGAAGTTGCCTGCAGCAACATAAAAATAGTTGCGATAGTGTGAACGTCACAGGTAGAGTGACATATAATTGAGGCAGCCATGAACTTCTGTTTGCAGTGACATAACAGATTCAGTTCATTCATGTGGATGCAGAAAACTATATAACATTTTCTTCAAGCAGTATAGCACTAATATTAAATATTCCTACACAAGTGTCATTTCAGAAATACAGATGAAACACATCAACTGTCTGTTCTCCTGCAATCTTTCCAATGGCCTCTAGAATAGCCTTTGAACCGGTGTTCAGTATCAGTATCACACAGACTAAATTTAACCCTGGCACACAACTGTCTTGTTTCTTATTATTTTGGCAGCATCCTCATGCACACAAGCTCTGAAAGAAGCATGATCTTTACTGGTGTTATAAAATAAATGCAGACATTTCCCCACATAGAACTGTTGATAACAGTAGATTTGCTGTATTTTGAATCAGTGATATAAAAGTCCCTGCAGGAATAGGAGGTCAAGAATAATCCTCATCATTACAAACGTCAGCAGCTGTGTGGACAGTTAGAGGAGTTTTGTGTGATCACTCCAGTCAGGCGGCTGGCATTTTGAAACCTGAGAGAGGCCCACAGGTCTTAACTTTCCTGACTTGTAAGTGGCAACAGAGCAGTAGTGAGCATGTGCTGAGGCCTTTTCTTAGATAGTGGAAGTGTGTGTGTAAATTAGAAGCTCAGTGGTATCATAATAGGGTATATAGGTCATCACATAGGGGGGCGTTGTGTGCATGCAAACTCAGCTCACTTTTATTCTAACAGGGAATTAAATTTGTGTTATTATTTTATTTTATTTTCCTTACCTCACTACTTGACTGTCGCATCTCTTCATGGGAGGACTGGAGCTTCACTATCTTCATCTGCATGCCCATGAGATTGTCTGTTAAGTAGGTTAAAGTTTGGTGCTGCTGGAAACAGAACCAAGCTCCGGTGGCACCGCCGACCACCACCAGCAGGAATAAAACCAGATGCAGTGCGTAATTATTGGATCCACCGCGAACTTCAGACTCCGCAACTTCATTTTTGAAAAAGTTATCTTCGTTTTTGTGGTTGCCTTTCCCTCTTCGATGCTTTGCAGTCATTTTTCCCCTCAACACCCACTAAAGGACACAATGTTCTAGCCTGGCAGAGAGAGAGAGAGGTGATATAGTGAAGGAGCCGGTGCGTCGGAGAGAGAGACTGGAGAGGAGTTAGTGTGTGCGTTTTCCTTCAGAAGGCTCCTTTAAAGCTGCACGCAATCGAGCTGGATTCAATCACCGCGCAATCAAGTACCGAGAGGCTGCAGCGGGTTGCTGATGATGAAGAGGCAGAGCTGAAGATGAGGCAGGAAAGGCTGGGAGGGAGGCGTAGACCGAGCAGGCAGAGTGATCGTCCATTCAGGAGGAGTGAGAGGAGGAGTAGGAGGGCTGGGCTGCTACTAGGAGTGGCTGAGACTCCTCCACCATGTGCGCTGCTGTCATCTAATGGCAAAACTACACGTAGCAGGTTACTCTGCGCTATTTTCTACTGCAGCTGAGCCCCATGTGGTCTACAGCAGTGTGGGAGGACCACTGTGTGGTTATAATGGTGTTGACATGACTGGACTATATAGCAACAGGGCTATATAGTCCAGACAGTTGCTGACAAGGATGAATCTATAGTGACCTCATCAATCATTTAACCCACTTTCTGCCTTTGTACTATAATAGCAGCCTACAGCATCCTTTTTAAAAATGTGTCATATTGATGCACAGAATGTGTAAAAGGGCACATCTCTAATAAAGGTCACATTCAGCCTCTTAAGATGTCAACATCTTCTTGGCCTTTGCAGCTTTCTTAATACCATCTGAACTCAGTTTAGCAGCAGGGGTTTAAGGCTCAGTTAAAGGGACTATTTGTAACTTTCAGAAATGCTTGTTAACAGACACCTCTGGCCGTTAAGTCAACAAAAGTCAGCGTTGGGCTCGCGCTTGCTCGCTCTAAATTGACATGAACGAGCATCGCTCAAAACAGTGAGGCGACACACGTCAGCTAAAACCACAATATCACTATATTTCAGCTGCTTGGCAGTAATGTTAGCTGACCAGACAAAGGTCTCTCCATGAATCACTGCTGAACCTAGTGTTGGCTTTTCCTGCTTAAGCCCCGTGCGTGCATATGCGAGCGCTTATGGGACACTGACCCGGTAGATTTATACGTGTAAAAAGTTACAAACAGTCCCTTTAAATATGCACTCTGGTTAAAGAAACGGTGTGTAACATTTCGGGGGATCTATTAGCAGAAATGGAATATAATATTCTTAACTATATTTTCTTTAGTGTATAATCACCTGAAACTAAGAATCATTGTGTTTTTTCGTTCATTTAGAGTTCATATCTACATAAGGGAGAGGGTCCTCTTCACAGAGTGAGTGTTGCTCCGCCGTGTTTCTACAGTATAGACCAAAACAGTCAAACCAAGCTCTGGCTCTATAGAGAGCCTTTCACGTTTTTTTACGTTAGCTGAAGGTCCGAGACGCTTGTGAAACTGCGTTAACCTGAGCCACAGAGTGCAAAACCGTGATACCACCAGCCGCTATCTGACTTCCGTTGCTCCTATAAAGTAGTGTTATTATCGTAAGGATGGCCTTTGAGCAAGGTGAGCAGCGTTCACAAGGTTTTACATTTGGTGGCTCACGTTACCGCAGTCTTGGAAAGTGAATAGAGGGGTACTCAGTTGGTTGCTAAATATGCACTGTGGTTAAATCGTCCATTTCTCACACTTATAAAGTCCAATTCATTATATATATTTTCTTTCTTTCTCTTTCTGTCAATGATAATTGTCAACTGGTGCTGCATTTTCTCTATTTCTTATTTTTCTTTAATTTGTTTGTATTTATTTTGTCAATGCACATTGTATTGTTGATTTGATTTGAGACAGGTTGTAGAAGAACATTTTATATCTCTTAGTTTCATTCACTGTATTCTTCTTATATTGTATTTGTGTAATCCTGCCATAACTGTGTAACAGTAAGCTATGTGTTAAAGAGAAACTATTTTATCTTATTAACAGATCTCTGTGAGAAGTCACACCTTAACTAATCAATTCACCTTTTGCTTGGGTGAAACAGAGATGCATTGAGCCTGTGTGAATCCACTCAGACATACTCGTTAGTTGGGTCTGTCAGACGCCCTCCTCGTGGGACTGACACAGAATTCATATCTTGGGTGCTGGTAGTTTCAATGTCCTTCTTTCTTCCTGAGAACTTTAGTTTAGCCCAGCTGAGCTCACACATTTTGTTTATCCTGTTATTTCCTGGAAACCTGTATATAATCCTGACCAGAAGCTCACTTTGGTCAGAGAGAATTCTACAGCCTTGATATGAACTTCTGTCTCCCCAATACTGTGAATATAACTCATCTGAACGAGCCACAGAATTGGCCCCGAAGGAATGTTTCTTCCGCATTGTATAAACCTTATCGCTTCTTGACTCGTCCTGTCATACAGGTTCCACTGTGGTGCTTTCTGCTTTTATAGTGATTGTATAGCGCAAATGAACCATTAATCCATCCATAATCCACTCACATTCACACCTATACAGGTTAATCTAGACCCAGAGACGCACAGAGAGAGAGCACCCAAACCTTCTTGCTAGGGGATGACAAGTGGCATGAGCAAGACACAGAAAAACAAACAGCCATAGTATAATTATGTATCTGCCGTACAAGCTGCTGGGCCTCTATATCAACAAGCAGCTTGCTATTCATTGATTATCTGATTTGAACCACGAGAGAGAAAACGCCAACGTAAAATCATTTTCAAACCATCCAAGGCAATGTTTTATTTTCATTATCAGTCCAATTAATACATATCATCTTTTTCTTATTGCAAATGGTGCATTACATCCAAGCAGCACGACCACTTCAACTCAAACATCATGTATTAGATCTAACCCTTAAAAATAAATACTGCTCACATCCTGGTGTCCTCAGTTTCTTCACTCTGTATGGAAGAGAGATGATTTAGCATCATTAAGTACATTTTTTTTAATTAAAGTGCAGGCTTGTTTGTCTCTCACCTCTGATGCTGAGGACGGTGGAGCACTCAGCCCGTCCGAGGGCATTCTCTGCGGTGATAGAATATTCCCCCATGTCTTTGGGGCCTACGTGGAGAATTGACATGGAGCAAACTCCGCAGACGTTGGAGATGTAGTAGTTGGTATCAGTGTTTAGGCTGATGTGGTTGCGATACCACGTGATGCGAGGTTGGGGATTTCCCTTAACTGCACAGCTCATATAGCATTCATAGCCTTTGGGTGCATTATGAAGCTTCAGAGGTACAATGAAGGTCGGAGCACATCGCAAATCACAGTCCTTTCTGGTTGGTACACTCACCACAAATTTTTCTGAAGAAAGACATAAGAAACAGTAAGATTTGTTCTGGAAGAAGTGACAATTTGAGGTTGTTTGAGATGCACAAACTCACTTTTCTTCTTCTCCGTCCAACAGGTTGGCGACTCTGACGGTGCAGATACGCCCATGTCGTTTTTGGCGTACACCCGGAAGTGATATTCCCTCCCGTGCATGATGTTGCACACTGTGAACTTGTTGTTGAAGAGTCTGTCAGCCACCGTGGTCCATGTGCGTTTGGTACAGTCCAGTTTGGACACTGTGTAGTGGAGGCGGTCATCGCGCTTCTCATCAGGAGACGGCTCCCAGATCACCGTCACTGTCCCGGGCACATTTTCATCCAGTTCTACCAGCCCAGGAGGCTTTGGATCATCTGGAACCACAAACACTTTTACTGGCTCATCCATTAACACCACGTTGACATCGATGTAGCAAAAGAAAACATACATCTTAATTATTTCAGTTTTACCTGTGACCCTGACCTCTGTACTGAATGTCTCCTGTCCTGCAAGATTTTTCACCAAAATGGAGTAGATGCCTGAATCGGTGCGTTCAGACGTGGGGATGAGCAGCTGGGACGATTCGTCAGAGTTACTGATTGTAACTCGCTTTGTCACTGGCACATTGTCCTTTAGCCACGTAATATGTGGCCGTGGGGAGGCCTGTAAAAAAAGAGCATTAGTAATACCTTGAGTAGTTCAGGCCTGAATGTAACCTTTAGGTTTGCCTCAATTACCAATAAGTGTAAATCTCACCTCAAAGTTCACTGTGATCCTGACAGAGTTTCCTGCCCTCACCACCAGAAAGCTCTTCATCTTGCGGTTTGTGAATTTTGGCCTCACTAGAATAATGAGCAAAAGCAAGGACAGGTGCTTTAAGAAATATTTAACTTGACAAGGTTCTTATGTAGTGGAATAAGCTCAGATACATGCACTCTGTGGAATTCTATCCCCTGGGTTACTAATTTTGAAGAGTAAGAATAAGGGTAAGTAAGTAAGAACACATGTAAAGAAGCATTAAGAAAAGATAAATATTAAAGGTACAGTGTGAAGGATTTCATGGCCTCTAGTGGTGTGGTTGCAGATTGCAACCAACTGAGTACCTCTTCGCTCACTCCTCCCTTTCCATGACGTTTTCCAAACGTGAGCCGCCGAGTGCAAAACTGTAGTAACGCCGTTCGCCTCACTCAGAGCCATCCTTACCATAATAAAAGAAGAAACAAATCACCAGCACTCACAGATAAAAGATCTTTCTTAGTTTATTCTGAGCAAAAAACACAAAAGCGTTCCATCAGCATACTCACTCAAGCAGTTTTAAACACACAGGCGAGGCGTTTCCTGGTGGTGCATTCACAGGCAACTCTTATTACGTAATCATATATTTTCTCTCCTGATTGGTGTCTGTGCCTCCCCTGTGTGTTTAGAACTGGCATTAATGTTTGAGTGAGTATGCAGATGATGGCTTATAGTTGAAATGCTTTTGTTTTTTTGCCCAGAATAAACTAAGACAGATCCTTTATCTGATTTGTTTCTTCTGTCCTTACCACCCGATACCGTTCAAGTTTAGGAGCCATGCTCGCTGCTACTGTTTACTTCACTCTTACCATAATAACACTATTATAGGGGCAACGGAAATCAGACAGCAGCTGGCGTTACCATGGTTTTGCACTCTGTGGTTCACATTACCACAGTTTCACAAGCGTGTCAGAGAACTATGGTGGCCTTCAGGTAATGCAAAAACGCCAAAGGGCAGTGTTTGGTTTGTCTGTTCTGGGCTACTGTAGAAACATGGCGGAGCAACATGGTGGTCTCCCTGAAGTAGATATGACCCGTTCCCTATGTAGATATGAAGGGCTCATTGTAAGCTAACAAAAACACAACTTAGTTTCATGTGATTATATACTAAAGAAAAAGCAGTTAGGAAGATTACATTCCATTTCTGCAAATAGATCCCTTTAAGAGCTATATGGGACTGTAAAGAAGCAGAATGAATTTTGGAAAGTTTCAAAATGTTAGTGCATGGTGCAACTAACCAGCAACATATTGTTTCTTAAATTTCTACTGACGTATTGACATACCAGGCGAGGGCATTGCAAGGACGTAGTTGGCCAGCTCCTCTGGAGTACTCTCTCCTCCATCATTAATCGCAATCACTCTCACCCAGTACATGCCCATGGGCTTGAGGCCTTTCACACTGAAGGAAGTCGTGATGATGAGAGTGGTATTACAGCGGGACCATTCAATGCACTCTGCAGGCCGAATCTCAACAAAATATCCCTTGGCTTCGTCCTGTATCCCCGGTCTGTCCTCGGGTTTGGTCCAAGTCAAGACCAAGTGGGAGTAAGAAGTTTCTGTCACCCTGAGGCTTGTGACTTTACCAGGAGGCTCTGGGGTACACAACATTAAAAGACATGCAATTACAAATATCAATCAGTTTAAATCAAATGAATGATTAGAATTCATAATCAATATATTCATTTTAATATTTAATTAATACAAATGAAATGTCATATATTATTAATAGGTGACTCTTTTTAATATCATATGATTTTAAGATATGCACATGATATATTCTGCACAATGTATGGTTTATTGTTGACTGTAGCATGGAAAACGGTTGCAACACTTACGCTTTGGATCCCGTGCAAAAACAAACTCTGAGGGGTTGCTGTATTCACCGACTCCTGACAGGTTTATGGCAGTGACCCGGAATTCATATTCCATTCCTGACACAACGTCTTTCACTGCATATTTCTTTTCTGGAAGTAACAACAACAAGACATCAGTGCTGTGGTCTTAAAAGCCATCAGATTGAACTACAGTGAAATAAAAATTGCAGCAGACCTTTTATCAGCTCATCCATGGCATTGACAACGACCCAGAGATTACTCCCCTTCTTGCGTTTCTCCAAAATATAGCCCAGGATACGCGAACCTCCCGTATTGCTCGGTGAAGCCCAGGAGACGTTGATGCAGTCGTCGTAGGCCTCCACCACCTTTGGAGGTGATGGAGGGCCAGGGAAAGCTGAAACATGCGGAAACAATATGGTTGTAAAGGCTTAAGTCAGAGAGGATGTAGTTTGAGACTCTTCTTAGTTCAGTAGCAATGCAGTATTGATGACCAGGTGGATTCTTCCACCAAGAAATCAGTTATATTCTGGTCATGTTACAAATGAAGAAAACAGAGATCTGTGCCGTGTTTGGTGTTGATTTCCACTTCGATGGGAAATCTTTGCTTTTAGAAAAGTGCAGTATACATGTAAACTTTATTATTCTTATTCTAGTTTTAATTATGAGCCCCTTTTGGATGGCAGTCAAAATAATCAAGTACCTAACTGTTCACTGTTGTGTGTGCGGTGTGTGTGTGTTTTTTATTTTTATTTTTACTATTTTATTTTATTTTGCTGAAGGAATATTGTCTGATCCAAACTCTGGAACAAAAGGTGTTGGTAATGCGCCAATAAACTGGATACTAAGCGACATAAAACAAGAGAAGAAGAAGAAGTTCACTGCGCACGCCCTTAATTGACATAGGCCTACGCCACACCTGTCACCTGCCTGTTGGGTACCAAAGTGGAACCGCACCCCTAGGCTATACTCTGTGCTGGTCACAGTTTTAGAGTTACAGCTTGGGGAAATTAGTGGAAAATCTTCTTTACTGACCAGCAGGCGGATAAACTTCTTCTCACGTTACTATAACCGTCTCTGGGGAATCCGGAAACGTCTTCAAAACAGCGTTAAGTGTTGTCAAACGACTGTGTGGTGTTTTTAAAAGTTTGGTTTGACAAAAAGGAATGCTTAGCTCAGCCTGCTCTGTAGTGAATTAATTGCAATATTCACAAGTGAACCAAAGGTTGGTCAGAGGTTTGACAAATAGCTTGCTACAAAATCCAATATTTTAATGGAAAAAAATAGAAAACACCAGATTTTTAAGGGAAAAAATATGTTTGAGAAGGGGAGACCCAAACTTCTGTTCATTGGTCTGCACTGCAGATAGACTGATGTTGAGATGAAAGACTGATAATATGGCTTAATCAGCAGCAATAGAGTTCTCTGCTATCCAAACTCTTTTCTGTGACTGTGACTGAGACTGTGTTTCTGTGACACATTCATAGATCTAAAACTTAGTAAACATAATGTTTCTTTTTGAGATCTGGAAAAGGAGAATAAGATGTCCCTTTTTGAGTGTAATTTGATGTCAGATGGCCGAGGTTTTGACTTGCAAGGTTTCCTAACCAGCGCCCAGGACAGTGGCATTGTCTTACTTTATTTAGCTCAAAGGTTGAGGCCTCTGCTGTGTTTTTGGACAATGAAAGGGACTGTAGTGAATGCTTATATGATTTGCCATGTGACTTGTCATTGGCGGATTTCATTGTCATCACTTTGGCATCGTGGATGAATTTTAGATTTATTTGTAGTGCCAAGAGAAGAAGAGTACTTATTGTCATTCGACCATAAAACGTGTTCAGTTATGTTTAACTGACATTAATCAAAAAGTGGAAGCTCAGTATAGGTGCAGTTTATCATCTATGACATCCCCGTCTTTCTTTAGGATTATGGATTAGTGGGTGGAACAAACTAATCCGAAACATATCACACAAATACGAGTTTGGCTCACCCAGAGTGCCGGCTTGCATTTCATCCGTCTCCATCACTTCACTCGTACCCTCGGCAGTCACTGCCCGGATACGGTAACAATATTTGCGGCCATGGTCCACATCTGTATCGCGGTGGCTGGCCACACCTGGGATCTCCCCGATTTTCTTCCAGGTGTTTCGTCCCACCTGCTGTCGCTCCATTATGTAGTTAATCACCGGTGAGCCGCCATCATCCTTTGGAGGCCTCCACCTAAACTCAACACATATAGCTGAGCTCTCTGTTACCTCTGCAGGACCCAGAGGGGGAGTAGGTTTGTCTGAAACATCATAAACGTGTTAGTTAAAGCTTGAAAACGCTTCTTATAGGCTATGTGTGAGAGCGAACACTGCATTTACACCAGGGAAACAGCATTTTCACTGAGAGACAATCATGGTAAATTTTGACAGTTGTGATGCTGGCAGCGATGGCAGATGTAGCAGAGGTTTGAACATAATAACTTCTGTCAAGCACTGAAATGTATTTCCAGAACACGTCTTTAACCTGTCACATTATCACCTACTGGGATTCTGCCTCAAGTAGAACAAAAACAATCTTGATTTTCAGTCAGTAGTACCGTACGGTAGTTTGAGAGCTGCAGTTGAAATATAAGTATCTAAATCTGTCCAGGCACAGATGGGCTCAGTGAAATGTGGCGCCCTTTTCACCTGATGGAGAAAAGACTGGCCTGATTTTTATGCGAATGAATTATGCGGATGAGATATGAAGCATTTAACGAGACTGCTGTCTGCTGTTCTTAAGATCTTACAAGAGCAAAGTTCTTCTAACTAAACAGCCTGCTGCACAAATCACATCCTTTTGTCACCTATAAAGATTAGATTTAGATGTCGAGTTAATTATTTCCTTTGAATTGGTCTGACATTTTTATTGTTATATGTAGAGCATAAGAGAAAGAAATCTGTGTGTGTGATAAGAGATTGTCCCGTATTGTTCTTCATTCACTCACCGAGCACAATTAGCTGTGTAACTGCCTCAATGAAGCCATCTTCGTTCTTGAGCTTAATCTTGATCTCTCCCGTGTCCTTCCTCTGGCACCTGCTCAGGAGCAAGCGGCTGTGACTTGCAGATTTCTCAATCGTTGTGTTGCTGTCATCAAGAAGCTCTTCTCCCTCTCTGTACCACTTAATCTTTATGGGTTCATGGCCAACAAAATGCAGCTTGAAGATGGCGTTATGCCCCACTTTGACTGTCACAGGCTCGGTGAAAGCACTGAGGTCTTCGGGGTCAAACCTTGGAGGATCTACAAAAATGCTCCAGTTAGAGTCATTTCACTGGTATTTAGCTTTGATCTGATTCTGACCTTTCACTGTAAATATAATACATCTTTTAATTTTTCCATTTATACTGCGTAATATCAAAAAACATTACTGTTATCATGACAAATTCTCAAACCTTTGACGTTGATTATTGCCTCTGTTTTACGACCGTCTGCCTCCAAGCGGTATTTCCCAGAGTGCTCTTCCTCGCACCTGATTATGACTAATTTATGGATCGCACCATCTTTAGTGACACTGAAATTATCATCTGGGGATATCTGATAAGAAAAGGGACAGACGGATGAAAATAAAGAAATCAAGCAACTTTTAGTTATTCAAATCAGCAACAATGCATGGCCAACAGGGCTTTGTGTCCAGCTCTGTTGCATTCCAAATACACTCAGAGTATCTAAACATCTGCCAAATGTTTGAGGTACATCACACATAACTTATGAAACCTGTGGTAATTTCCAGGTAACACCATCAAGAAAGTTATAATGCTCTTGTAGGAGCCATTTCTGGAGTTATGTAGTGTATGTAGGACACAGATGGTCCAGTAGGTGGCATCCTTGTGTTGTGTTTTTCTATAAAGGTAGGGCCTTCATTCAGGTGACTGGTGATGCTAGATGGAGGAGGAGCACAAATAGCTTTTTGATCATCACGCCAGGTGAAATGCTGTGGTTGTATTCGTGAAAATGTTGACTGTATGGAGTTTTTGGATATTGCAGGTTATGATTGCTTGCATGTAACTCATTGAAGACAATGAGAAATAAATATTCCAGCAGAAGAAGTTGGACTATTATGCGACGATGCTACAGAGAACGCGTCAATTATAAGCCTGTCTATGCTGGCTGGATTTGAACCGGGGACTTTGCAGTTTCATGAAACGTGTCTTAGAGTCCTTTCACACCCCCAACCTGTTTGGTTCAGTTCAAAGAAACTCATGTGTGTTCATCTGTTAAATGCGGTTAGTTTGGGTGTCAAAACTGTCAATTGAACTCTGGTGCAGACTAATAAACCGGTCCCAGTAACTATCCTTGAATTATTACTTTGTTCGTCACTATTTTTAATATAAAAAGTCCAGTTACAGCCTGGACTAATAATGATCGTAATTACTGAATAT
>CAKAOI010026571.1:0-16237 GCA_916701655.1 Sebastiscus albofasciatus
CGTTTCCTAACCCTAACTAAGTGGTTGTGTTGCCTAAACCTAACTTCCTGTGAAAACGGAAGTTTATTTTGAAAGGACACCATGCATGTAACGAGCATATATTGACACGCCGTCTCTGGTCCGTCTTAAAGTAACGCTAGAGGGGTACCCCGTGCGTCGGTCTCCGACGCTGAGGGGCACTGACCGAGCGGCGGTATTTGCAGCTCTACTGGAGCAGCTGCAGGTTCAGGGCCTTGCTCAAGGGCACTTCAGTTGTGGTAATGAGGGGCCAGTTCAGGGATCAAACCAGAGACCTTCAGTAAGAACTCTGCAGCCTGTAGGGGGCGCTAACAGCACACTGGTTAATACTAATACTACTAATGTATCAGTGTCTTAATGAATGAATGAATGATGTTGTCTGTGTTATTTCAGATACTGCCTCCTGGTGGCTCTCAGCTATCTGAGTCTGTGTCAAATCACTCGAGTGTACGTCTTCGACTACGGCATGTACTCTGCTGACTTCACAGGGTGAGACACATTCACACCTCCTCTACACCTGTCTCCTCCTCCACACTGTGTCTAAATCTGAATTATGTTCACACCTGGCTTTAAGAAGGACCTTTTGGTACGGAGTTAGTCAAATCTCCTGCTGCTGTCGTTCTCTCTGCAGCCCCATGATGGTGATCACACAAAAGATCACCAGCCTGGCGTTTGAAATCCACGACGGTGAGATAATCATAATAATAATAATAATAATTTGGCGACATGCAGAGTTGTTGGAAGGTTTATTATGGCGGTTTATATTCATATATTTGTATTTTTCCTCGTACAGGAATGGCACGAAAAGAGGAACATCTGACTCCAGGACAGAAGATTTTGGCGATAAGGTTTGTTTGTTTCCAGCCACAGTGATACTTTCATCATATAAAATACAAATATATTACTCTGCAGTATATTATACGGTTCAGTCATTTAATTTAAAGGTCCCATATTGTAAAAAGTAAGATTTTCATATCTTTTATATTATAAAGCAGGTTTAAGTGCAATATAAATACTATGAAAGTATCAAAACGCTCAATATACAGAGAAATACACACAGAGCCAATAATCAGAAATTATGCATTTGAAACAAGCCGTTAGGATTTCTGTCCATTTGTGATGTCACAAATATACAATATTTAGACCATTACACGGTTTCAAACGTAAACATTTTAAATGTGTCCCAGTTTATTTCCTGGTTGCAGTGTATGTAAATAACATCATCTGACAGGAAGTAAACATGGACCCAAGCTGTTGCCAGGCAACGCAATTCTGTTGCAATGCACTAAAACGGAGCGTTTCAGAAAGAGGGTGAATACAGGTATATTCAGGCAGACAATATGAGGAAAATAAAGGTTTTTCTTGAACATTACAACATGTAAACATGTTCTAGTAGAAACACAAAATACAAGTATGAACCTGAAAATGAGCACGATACGGGACCTTTAATGTATTACTAATATCAAGTATGAGTAAATCAGGGACGGTGGTTTAATTTAATTTTACAAATCCACAATCCTGTACTCTGGGTTTTGTTTCTGAGACGGTGCTGTAGAAACAATGCCCGGCCTTCTCATCTTCTCTTCGGTTTGTGCATCAAATTGAACAACAAATATCTCATATATTTGGCGAACAGTGTTGTAAAAGCTGAGCCGTCGTCGGCGGACAGTGGAGGGCAGCTTTGTTTTGCCCTCCAGGTGGTCCGCGAAAACTCTGAATACTGGTAGCACACCTCCCGTTGTAGAAACCACCTACTGGTTCTGTGTTGTTCAGGAGGATGCCCAGTCTGCTGGAGTACTTCAGCTACAACTGTAACTTCATGGGGATCCTGGCCGGACCCACCTGCTCCTACAACGACTACATCGCCTTCATCGAGGGAGACCCCCGTCGCCATAGAGACCAGGAGGCTGACAGGAAGTCCAAGCTGAGGCAGAGCGAGCCCTCACCAAACGTACGACACACGACCACAAACACTGCCAGAACCACAACTCCGAGCCATCACTTTTCATTTGATGACTTCTATAAACACACCGACTCAGTTTGATATTATTAACTGATATTACGACACATCGTTTTGTCACATAAATTCACTTAGTAAAATAAATAACTGTGGAATTAGCCCAGTCGCACAGCATTTGTGAAATAGTCACGAAATTGAATGTGTACATAGACAACAATTCAAAAAAAATTTCATGATGGTCAGCACAAAATCAATTCATATGTAATCCATGTAATCATGAAGCAGGAAGTATAGCGAGCGGTGAACGAGCTCGTCCGGAGCTCACATGTCTTTAGACGTGTTTACTGAGTTTCATCAGCTCAGCTCAGACGTAGTAGAGGAGGATGTTAGTGATCAACTCGCCATCAGTCAACTCACACAATGAGGGAAAACATCTGGATAAACCCATGCTCCAGATGTTTGTCTCTCTGCCGGTCCACCTGTGTACTGTGAGCTTCATGTATTCAACATTCAGTGATTCACATTCAGAAAGAAAAGATGTCTGAGTAGTTTACAACTGTCCGTTAATTATAATGAAATGACAGCTAAATAATTACCGTTAAATAATGCTAATAATAAAAATAATCATGAGCCCGTTTTACTGCAAAATATCAAGATAACATTTTTTTAAGTTTAAGTTTTTAATTATTTATTTTTTTTTAAACAATTTTAAATTTTTAAGATTTTTTAATTTTTAGTTTCTACATTTTTAAGTTTTTTAATTTTTAAGATTTTTAAAGTTTTCTTTAAGATAAGCTATTTAAGTTTTTTTTTTAAATTTAAGTATTTAAGTTTAAGTTTTTTTAAGTTCAGGTTTTTAAGTTTAAGTTTTTTATATATTTCGTAAGTTATTTAAATGTTTTTAAGTTTAATTTTTTAAGTTTATGTTTTTATTTCTACATTTTTTTAAAGTTTTTCTTAAGTTTAAGTTTTCTTTTCAAGTTTTTTAAACATTTTTTAAAGTTTAAGTCAAGTTTTTAAGTTTAAGTTTTTCATTTGTTTTGTTTGTTTTTGTTTATTACAGAACCAGCTGTTGTGTTAACCTGCGCCTAAAGTATCATTTGGAACATATATATATAATACGTAACATATATATTACGTATCATTGATCGTTTTATTGATCAGCTTCAGTTCTGTTTACATCACAACTTACACAGATACCAGTACTTCTACTTTATAGCCACCATAATGTCATACAGTAGTATTTATACAATATACATGTATTCAGAGAGGCAGACAGGAACTTTTATGAAGTTTATTTACTGTTTATTTGATTTTTAGTAAAGTTTTTATATAATATATATATATCGTGGGAGAACCCTGAGCCCCAGGTTATTGTTGAGAGAGGAAGGTGAGGTAGAGGAGGAGGGAGGCGGGGGTGGAGACGTAGAGGGTGATGGAAGTTATTGTTAATACTCTAAATTACCACAAAGAATATTGAAGCTATTTGGTGCATCGAGCCCAAAAAACTCCCATTCCTCGCCTTCTTCTTCTTCTTCTCTGTCACCTCTTCTTTCACCACCTCCTCTTCCTTTTTCACCTCAGCTTTCGGCTCCGTCTCTCCCTGTTTCGTCTCCTTCTTACGTATTTTGCTCTTCAGCTTCTGTAACGTTATCTCTCGATCCTCGTCCTTCCTGCGAAAGAAGACTCCTCTCGTCTTCTTCTTCAATTTCAGACAGATGTCTTCCAGCAGCGTCTTCTCCTCCTCCATCTGTCTGACTGTCTCCAAGCTCTGTTCTTTTTCTCTCAGCTCCTTCCTGAGCTTGTCCTCCAGAGCCTCATATTTGGCCTGCCAGGCTTCCTCGCTCTGTTGGAGTTTCCTCTGGTGTTGAGCTTGAAGCGACTCCAAGACCTGGTCTTTTACAGCCAGTCTCTCTGTACACTGGTCCTCCAGAGCCTTATTTTTGGCCTGCCAGGCTTCCTCGCTCTGTCGGAGTTCATCTTCCTCGCTCTGTCGGAGTTCATCTTCCTCGCTCTGTCGAAGCTGGATTCTGGTCTCCATGAGTTTCTTAGAGAAACTCTCCATCTCCTCGCTGAGACCAAGGATCTCTGTGTCCCGTTGGTGGATCTTCTCCTCAAACTGGTTCACTTTCCTCTGGAGATATTCCTCCAGTTCCTTCTGCTCCTTCTCCAGCTGTTGCAATTTCCTCTCCCAGTTCTTCTCAGCCTCCTGGAAGTCTAAATGGAAAGACTCGGCAGTCTCCTCCAGAGCTTTGTATTTTTTTTGCCAGCTTTCTTCCTCAGTCCGTGCGAGTTCTTCGGCCAACAGCTTCGAAGACGATCTTGACGTAAACACTTGCCCCATTATTTACAGCTCATAAATAATGTAGTCACCTTAGTCTGTTTTCTTAAATTGGTTAACCCAAATGTTAAATTAAGCCTCACGTCAGCAGCTTGCTAGTAAACCGTTCGCTCAGCAAGCGTGTCCAAGTTTATCTAGCAGGTCTATTAGAGAAGAGATGGATCAAAGGAATCACATTCTGCAACACAGACTTGCACCACCAAATGACAGCTGCAGCCTAGTTCCAGAGAAACAGGACAAAACGAATCAAAACAAAAACGCCAGTGCATTCCTCCAGTGCATTTTCTGAATCTGCAGCTGGAGGAATGTAAACAGCAGCAACAGGAACACTGGTGAGTTCTCTGGGCAAATCCGGTGCCTTCAAATGAAACTTGTTGAGCTCGGCGTTCAAGAAGTTAAGTGGTGAGAACACTGTTGCTAAGCAACGGCAATATTAACGTTACTGTCGGCGTCTAGAAGCCACAGAGGCTAACAATTTAGCGAGCTAAATGCAGTAAGTGTAAAGGCATAATGACGAAGGAGAAAGACTAGTCAGTTGGGAATATCAACACTTTCTTCAGACATTTTATAAAATTACGAAGAAAAGCTATATACGACTAAAATTACAATTTATTAACTTATAATGCACCAAAAAATGAACTTTCATGGCCTAACCCTAACATCAAATCTTTTTAATTGCACTTATATTTTAATACTAACCACGGCGTTTATTATTTGTTGTGTTTTACATATTATCTATTATGACCTTTACATTTTAAGAAAAAAATATTGATTTATTGATTTATTGATTTATTTAATCTATTTACTTGAGCTGCTATTTTAACATTTTCTTTTAAATCTAAGGGTTTTAGTAGGAGATATTTCAGGGGAACCTTACATCTCTTCTCTTCCTCAGCTGGTGGACCCAATGAATTTTAGTACTTTTAACAACATTTTAGTTTTTTTATTATGGCATTTTAAGGAATTGCTTTCACCTGGTCCCCCGTGCGCCCGTGCACCTCGTAGCAATCAATAAGATTGCTACGTTTTAACCTAAACCTAACCCGAACTTTCAGAAACTTCCCACTTCCGAGGTTGTGAATACGACAAGAGGGGGGGCGTTCATACGGACTCTTCTCGTGAACACGGTAAACACCATTGGGCACCTTTAATACGGCCGGCATGAGGGAAACTTGTCCATCAACTTTGACTGTTTGAGCAACAAACATTGTTGATGAATACACAATCGGCTTCCTCTTGTACCACCGGAGTCCTGCTCTCCTGTCTAGTGCAGCTTGATCCGGGACGCCACGATGGAGCTCTGTAAAGACGTGGGCGTTGCTGGGCTGAAGTCTTATTTCATCCATCTTATTTCCCTCAGCCAGGAGCAGGCCGGGTAGTGGAGGAGCCTTAGGTCGTAGCTGGGTTACGTCAGTCCTCGTCCCGGCTCTCCTCCCACTGCTGGCTGGTCAGGAAAACGGCGTCGGCGGTGATGATCTCAAAGTCCTCTGCACTTTATCCAATCCCCACGCTTCCTTTTCCCATGTTAATGAGTGTATTCTGCCACACGTGCTGGAGGGAAATTCATGGGAACTACTGACCGCCACCGTCATGTGCACGCTTCTGATTTATCGTTCCATATTTTTCATTCCTCCTCAACATTATGTGACAAAAAAGAGACATATTTAGGCTTTCCAGGATTACTGAGAGTATATGGGAGTGGACAGGTAGAGAGGGAAACAAAGATCATCTGAGTAAAAACATCACCCAGCCATCATCATGCCTCTCTGGGTTAATGCAGCCTGTTCTCATTCCCAGGGCGTTAAATACAGACGGGCCGTCGGCGTTTGATACCGCCGCACAAGGCACCCTTTAGCGCCGGTATGAGACGCACCAGGCGTTCCATTAACTGCAATGTAAACCCATCAGCAGCAACAGTAAACGCTCAGAGAGAGTGCGCCGGGAGTGACTGTGGTGGCGTAGTTTAAAGAGACAACTCACACGCAGCCGTCTCCATTCACTGACTTTAACATCGCAGCTGGATATTAGATCAGTAATGGGCATTAATGCTTTTAATTTAACTCTTTATGTGCTACAATATTTGTATATTACAGACATGTCCCCTCTTTTAAAAGTGACTTGACTCAGTGACCTTGTTGGTTCTCTGAAATGTTGATTGTAGACGTTTGTAGCTTTAGTCCTGTCAGCAGTGTTTAAAGAGCATGTTTGAACCCAAGCTGTGAGCAGGTTACTGTGATAACCCTCGTTCTCAGAGCATTTTAAAAGCCCTCTCTCTTGTTGTGAAACCAGAGCTGGTCTATTCATAATTTAGAGCAGTGATGCTGACAAAATGTCTCTCTGTTTGTGATACAACAAGATGCTTTCAGGAGCAGAAACAGAGTCTGCTTTCACTTCTGCAGAGAGAACACAAACTAGAATAACTGTAAATGTGTGTCTCCTCAGACGGAGGTCGTCCGTAAAGTGGCCACGTCCTTCTTCTGCCTCCTGGTGTTTCTGTCGGTGTGTAAAGTCTTCCCCGTGGAACGAAACATCGACGACGACTTCATCGCCAACACGCCGTTCTACGGCCAGGTGGTCTACCTGTACCTGTCCATGCTGACCACCAGACCCAAGTACTACTTCGTCTGGACGCTCGGTAGGTGTCTGACACCTCTCCGCTCTTTTCTTTCTTTATGCTCTCTCTTGGTCTCTCTTCTTGATCTTTCAGTCTTTACTCTGTTTGTACAGTAGCACATTCACACATTAATATTCCACTATTATTCCAAATATGACAATATTGTGAATTTGATAAACAGCATATTCTGAATTAGGTCTTATTCTGAAAGGAGCATTTTCAGATGAAGGCATGTTATTCATGTTTTAGTGGCATTCTTTGGACATTACAGCACATTCACAATATACGTCTCAATCAGGGTTTTTATAGCAGTTTGTGACACACGGCTTCTTGACTGTTTACGGTTAAGTTCAAGTTTTTTTTAAGATTACATTTTTTTTAAGTTTAAGTTAATTTTTTAAGTTTTTTAAGTTTAAGTTTTTAATTTAATTTTTTTTTTAAACAATTTTTAATTTTTAAGATTTTTTCATTTTTAGTTTCTACATTTTTAATTTTTATTTATTTTTTTAAGACGTTTTTAAGTATTTAAGTGTAAGTTTTTTTAAGTTTTGTTTTTTATGTTTAAGTGTTTTTAAGTTTAAGTTTTAAAAATTTTTTTTTAAAAGTTTAGTTAAAAGTTTTTAAGATAAGTTAATTAATTTTTTTAAATTTAAGTATTTAAGTTTAAGTTTTTTTAAGTGTAAGTTTTTTATATATTTTGTAAGTTATTTAAGTGTTTTTAAGTTGAATTTTTTAAGTTTAAGTTTTTTCGTTTGTTTTGTTTGTTTTTGTTTATTACAGAACCGGCTGTTTTGTTAACCTGCGCCTAGAGTATCATTTGGAACATATATATATATATAATACATAACATATATATTACGTAACATTGATCGTTTAATTTATCAGCTTTTTAAACATTTTTTAAAGTTTAAGTCAAGTTTTTAAGTTTAAGTTTTTTTTGTTTGTTTTGTTTGTTTTCTGAGTCAGCGCTGTGTGTTGAACACAAACCAACTAGCTGACAGTTTGTGAGGCTGGAGTAGAGATGCATGCCTCCTTTTAAACATTATGTGCCAACGAGGGTATAGCAACAAGACTGCAGTTGGAAAAGGGGCGGAAATTAAATTTAACACCTCGTTTCCACACAGTTTTGTGTTCTTAAATCCGTAAAAACCTAAGGAAACGCATCTCTGTATGGATGGATAGAAACACCACTGCAGATATGGGAGAGAAGTTACTACATGGGTATAAAACAGTGTTTATGTATCTGTGAGTTTTTTGCTGTCCAGACTACCTAGGCTGTCTCTCATTGGCTGAAATGTCCATAAACCTCAGACAGTGTGTCCGAGAGCTCCTGTCCCACCCGTCTAACACGTCTTCTTCCTCTACTCTCTTTTTAACCTCAGCTGATGCCATCAACAACGCCGCCGGCTTCGGCTTCAACGGCTACGACAGCGATGGCTCTCCTCGCTGGGACCTCATCTCCAACCTGAGGATCCTCAACATCGAGGTCAGGACGTTTATGAAACGTGACCTGGATGTCATCGTATAAAGTATTGGTTTTATTAACTCAGATTTTCTCTGTTTTGTTTCAGTTAGCCACCAGCTTCAAAGTTTTCCTCGACAACTGGAACATTCAGACGGCACACTGGCTCAAAAGGTCTGAACACATTTATTCTGTGTGTTTTAATGTTATTTATCTACAGTGGCAGTAAAAATCAGGGAAATCATAACCTTTTAAACTCTTGATTTTCCTTTTAAATTTTCCTTTAAAAGCCTCCTTTTGTGTTTTGCTTTAACAGTATTATATGCTGAGTTTAATGGGTTTAACTCTTATAGGTTTATCTCAACACACATTCAAACGTTAAGCGGCAGCTAGCTTTAGTTTCAGTTGCATGGAGACATGCATGCTGAGACCAAACTGTATCAGAAGAGTTTTGATTCAAACACATCCAGCATGAAATAAGAATAAGTTCTATCACTCACTCACTCACACAGACAGAAGGCTCCAAAATTAACGTACCATATTTGATTGGCTTCCTGTGAAGGTGTTGTGGTTGGTCGGTACTCTGTAGACTGCTGCCATCTGCTGTTGGATCTGTAACAGGACAGACACATCTACTGTACAGTCTGCACATCCTAGGCCATTTCAACACACATTATTACATTATTATGTGCAACTGCAGACACACTCACGATACAAGTTAAAGGGACTGTTTGTAACTTCTTACACGTATAAATCAACCGGGTCGCTGACCCATGCGCGCTTGCGTATGCGCAAGCTGACTGAGCTCACTCCACTCTCACGTGCATGTGCGCTCACTCCACACTGCAGAAGACTTTGTAGCTCTGAGAATATCTAGTGAATGTACAGTGGACGTTTGTGCAGAAATAACTGCTGCAGCTCCTCCAGACCAACAGAGGTTTCCTGTGTCTTGTGAAGTGACGGGGCACCGCGGCGAGAAATATTATCGTCTCCGACCAAAACTCCGGTGTCTCCACTGTTCCCTCCGGCCGCGGTCACTAGGATCAGCAGTGATTCATGGAGAGACCTTCGTCTGGTCAGCTAACATTACTGCCAAGCAGCTGAAATATAGAGTGATATTGTGGTTTTATCTGACGTGTGTCTCCTCACTGTTTTGGGTGATGCTCGTTCATGTCTTTGTAGAGCGAGCAAGCGCGAGTCTGACGCTGACTTTCGTTGACTTAACGGCCACAGGTGTCGCTGTTAACAAGCATTTCTGATTCTTACAAACAGTCCCTTTAAACAACAATGAAGCATCACAAACTGCACGTTGTCAGCTGTGAGGGCTGGAAAAAACCTGCTGAAATAAAGTGCATGTGACACATTATTCTGTCTGACCTCTGACCTCTGACCTCTGGTTGACAGGGTGTGTTATGAGCGATGTCCCTACCACCCAACAGCAGCCACCTTCATCCTGTCAGCCATGTGGCACGGAGCTTATCCAGGCTACTACCTCACCTTCCTCACCGGCATCGTAATCACGCTGGCTGCTAGAGCGGTGAGCCATCCCCGCCAACTGTTTAAGATCCAGCTAACTAGCTGTTATTTTATAATGCTGCTAACTAACTGTTAGCTGTTAGCTTATAATGCTGCTAACTAACTGTTAGCTCTTATCTTATAATGCTGCTAACTAACTGTTAGCTGTTATCTTATAATGCTGCTAACTAACTGTTAGCTGTTAGCTTATAATGCTGCTAATTCGCTGTTAGCTGTTAGCTTATAATGCTGCTAACTAACTGTTAGCTGATAATGCTGCTAACTAGCTGTTAGCTTATAAGTTGCTAACTAGCTTTTAGATGTTAGTTTATAATGCTGCTAACTAGCTGTTAGCTTATAATGCTGCTAATTAGCTGTTAGCTGTTAGCTTATAATGCTGCTAACTTGCTGTTAGCTGTTAGCTTATAATGCTACTAACTAGCTGTTAGCTTATAATGCTGCTAATTAGCTGTTAGCTGTTAGCTTATAATGCTGCTAACTGAATGTTAGCTGTTAGCTTATATGCTGCTAACTAACTGATAGCTTGTTAGCTTATAATGCTGCTAACTAATTTTTAGCTTATAATGTTGCTAACTAACTGTTAGCTGTTAGCTTATAATACTGCTAACTAAATGTTAGCTTATAATGCTGCTAACTAGCTGTTAGCTGTTAGCTTATAATGCTGCTAACCAACTGTTAGCTTGTTAGCTTATAATGCTGCTAACTAACTGTTAGCTGTTAGCTTATAATACTGCTAACTAATTGTTAGCTTATAATGCTGCTAACTAGCTGTTAGCTGTTAGCTTATAATAGTGCTAACCAACTGTTAGCTTGTTAGCTTATAATGCTGCTAACTAACTGTTAGCTGTTAGCTTATAATGCTGCTAACCAGTTGTCAACTGATGATGAGCCACTAACTAACGTCTGTTTAATTTCTCTCAGGTCCGACACAATGTTCGTCCACACTTCCTTCAATCGCCCACCCACAGATTGGTCTATGATGTCATCACGTGGGCGGCCACTCAGATCGCCATCTGCTACACAGTGGTGCCTTTTGTCCTGCTGTCCGTGGGTCCGTCCATCAAGTTCTACAGGTCAGTAGTCAGGTTTAACTCAGGTTTAACTTTGTCTCAGTCGGGTTTAACTCGGGTTTAATGTTGAATCAGTCAGATTTAACTCAGGTTCAACTTTGTCTCAGTCAGGTTTAACTCAGATTCAACTTTGTCTCAGTCAGGTTTAACTCAGGTTTAATGTTGAATCAGTCGGGTTTAACTCAGGTTCAACTTTGTCTCAGTGAGATTTAAGCCCGCAGTGCGGAACTTTTGTCTTCACCTGTTTCTTCCTCCCTGCAGGTCCTGGTACTGCGGCCTCCATATCGGCTGCGTTCTCCTGGCCGTGGCGCTGCCGGTCAAACCGAGACATCTCCGCCTCAAAGACCAGCAGAAGAACCTTCTCCAGAAGCCGGTCCGGCACCACCGGGAGGCCACAGACAGCAACTGCAGCCAGAAGGAAAAAACCACATGAGACAGAGGACGAAGAACAATCGTGTACAACATTTTATTTCCATAAACTTGTATAGAAAGACGAGGAGTCGAACCATACCAAACGGACCTTCCTCCTGTCTCGGGTACAATGACAGCAAGTTAAAATACTGTATTATTTGGATTCACGGGACGCGTACGAAAGCGGGCCATGAGTTTTTGAAGGCCAGTGTTGTCGGCTACGTGATGAAGTGTTCCACAAAACTATGACGTTACCAGGAAGTACGACTGCCAGGATAGTATTTGGACTCAAACTCCGATAACCAACACAAGATCATTTTTTTGGGGCCAGGTGGTTCAGGTTAATCTGCAATGATGGAAGAAATTGAGTCATTGAGTCAGTTATATGTATATAACTGACTCAATTTCTTTCTCCGGTCAGAAACGTGCTGACTGTCCATCTGCAGAAATTAATGAGTAAAGGGAGGTATAAAAGAAAGGATGAATAGGAAAATGACTGAACGGATGGTTAAACGAGGACATGAGTGAATGCAAGCACGTCAAAGAAAAGTCCAGTATATGAAGAAACGGAATGAGCACGTGGATGACTAAATAAGTGAATGAATGAGCAGGCCAGTGAGTTAGTGCATTAAACAAGTAAATGAATGAACAAAGAAGGTTAAAATCGATCTTTTCTCCTCCACATTCCTCCCAGACTGTCATCGTGTTATAATCTATTAAACCACAACATCACAGTATTCATAGAAACATAGTTTGGAGAAAGTGCCAATGATTATTCCACTCAGTCGCCTTAGTTGTTTTGTTTTTGTTTACAAGAAAAAGAAAAGTGCTACCTTGCAGGATAATTATTTACTCTTTGTTGGTATGTGAGGGGCGAGGAGGGCGTCGTGTTTACATTTGTAGATGTCAAGTTTTTGTCAAGTTGTTATTTATGTATGTAATTCCAAACTGACTTGTGTTTTGATGTAAGATGTGTGGGGACGCAGCTTGAAGAAGATGAAAACGCCTCTCTAAATTTTAGGAAATGAGCTCTAAACTCTGAAATTAAAATTCTCATGATGTGAACTGAAAGATTAGGTTCTCTTAAATATTAATATCACATAACAGCAGGAAGTGAACCCAACATTTTCACCTGTTGGTTCTTCAAAGGGGTTAGCTAGTTTGGTTCAGCTAATGTTTAGTTTAGAAGCTATAAAACAGTTCGGTTCAGGTTAGCTAACGGTTCAATGCAACAGCTAAAATAATCTGGTTTGGTGTAGCCAACGCTAACACAGATTTAGGGTTAACTAAAGGCTTAGTGTAGGGATTAGTAGGTTCAGCTAATGGTTTAGTTTTGAAGCTAAAGCATTTGGTTGAGGCTAAGAACTCTGTGTTAGCTAAAACTGTTTGCTTCAGGTTAGCTAATGGTTCAGTGAGGAAATTAAAATCGTTAAGTCTGAGTTAGCTAACTGTGAGTTTTGTTTGTACAGCTAATGCTTCAGAGGCTAAACCATGGATGTATAAAAAGAACTGGATACCAGATCCCCAAGATGGCGCCTATTCAGTTCAATGAGAATTGCTCGCCTGGCGCATGTACGCCAAAAAAGTTTATATCTTCTGGTTTACTTCCGGGGTTATGCGGCCCACTGAATATGCTCAGTAGGGTTTCTCCCGCTGACCCATAGACCTTACATTCTGATGACACAGATAGGGAATGGGAATGTGACATCACCAAGTCGGCCATTTTTGGAGGATAATGGGTAAGAGTGCCATCCGCTGGCTGTTTACTGCAAGTGTCAAAAGATAACACAAAACACAGTGAAATTATAGTATATACAATATACAGTCATAGGTATATGGGTTTCATTCTGCAAGATACCGGTAGATTCAATATGCTCGATTAGCCGACGCTTTGTTGTATTCCGTTAGCATAACATTAGCTAGTTTATCTTTGTCTGGATGATTGTGTACTTGGCATATGGCTTGTAGATCTTAATGTCATATAGCCTACCCGTTTGTAAATTGGACATCGGCCTCCAAAGATTTACATATATTGAATTTCAGGTGTTCACTAACGCCAAAACACATCAGTGACCGTAATGGCTGGCAAACTGTTAAGGTCCTCGTAATTCATAAGGATCAATATCATAAACTAACGTACATTTTGTAAAATATCGCCCCTTTGCCTCTGTGTCTTTATATGAGTATTTGTCTTTCTAACGTACTTTATACATTTCTGATGATGAACGATTGACAGATGAGTCTTCCATGGCTACGTAAGCTACCCTCAAAAAATGGCGGCGCACCTTAAGAATGCTCAGCGATTCCCATTCCCTATTTTAAATTGCTTTTCTCGGCTCGAGGAAAGTTTTACAAATGTAAAACCTCCGTGTATCAAACATTCATATTTTATCTTGTTTGTAGTTTGAGGTGTCCTGTCAACAGTTTTACAGACGTCAAGCAAGGCTGAACGGCAGCACCGTAGCCTATCCAGTTCTTATTATACATCCATGGTGTCAACAGTTTGGTTTAGTTTAGCTAAACAGCTCAGTGAGAAAGCTAAAACAGTCACATCAAAACAGTTTGGTTAGGCTAATGGTCAGTTTAGCAGGTAGAGGAGTGTGCGTCAGATTAGCTGACGTTTCATTAAACATGCTAAACCAATTGGTTTGGGTTAGCAAATGGTTAATTTGATTATCTTTAACAGCTTGGTTCAGGTTAGCTAATGATTCAGTTGAGCTAAAACTGTTTGCTTCGAGTTAGCTAACGGTTCAGTGTGGAAACTAAAAAACTGTGTTTTGCGTTAGCTAGCTCAAAAACTAAACCAGTTAGTTACCGTTAGCAAATGCAGTTTAGCTAAAAGCAGTTGATACAGCTAGCTAAGGATTCAGTTGAGCTAAAACTGTTTGCTTAGAGTTAGCTAACGGTTTAGTGTGGAAACTAAAAAAAGTGTGTTTTGAGTTAGCTAACTCAGAAGCTAAACCAGTTAGTTACCGTTGGCTACTGCGGTTTTGCTAAAAACAGAAACAGCTTAGCTAATGATACAGTTGAGCTAAAACTGTTTGCTTCGGGTTAGCTAATGGTTTAGTGTGGAAGCTAAAAAAGTCTGTTTTTGGTAACAACTCAGAGGCTAAACCAGTTAGTTCCAGTTAGCTAATGATTCAGTTTAGCTGAAACTGTTTGCTTCGGTTTAGCTAACGGTATAGTGTGGAAACTATAAAAGTCTGTTTTCGGTAACAACTCAGAAGCTAAACCAGTTAGTTACCGTTAGCTACTGCAGTTTAGCTAAAAACAGAAACAGCTTAGCTAATGATTCAGTTGAGCTAAAACTGTTTGCTTCGAGTTAGCTAACGGTTTAGTGTGGAAACTAAAAAACTGTGTTTTGAGTTAGCTAACAACTCAGCAGTTAAACCAGTTAGTTCCAGTTAGCCAACTCAGTTTAGCTAAAAGCAGTTGATACAGGTTAGCTAACGGGACAGTGAAGAACCAGTTGGTTTGGCTCATGGTTGAGTTCCGCACATAAACAGTTTTATTTAGCTAAAGTTTCATACTAGCTGGAGGTTTTGTTTTCATAAGTGAAAAATAACTCCATTAATATGTTTTTTTAAATAACGCATCATGCCATGTTATTACTAACACTGCGTGGTTATGTAGCCCAGTGTACGTTCCTAACTCTACAAGCCCTCCATCTTTTCTCGATGACCTCTTGGTGTTTTTCATCAGGGTTAAGTTGGCAAGAGAAAAAAAAAGACATTTATATTCAGTATTACTTTAACTGCTTTATGTTTTGTCGTGTCCCCTTCGCAAAATCAGGAAAGCACATTTCTTAATGTTCCTGTATGTTTTCCTGTCTCCACATTTTTTAAATTTATAGCGTCACGATACCTGGATGAGGACGTGACATTGCTGATGAATATCGAGGCTATACGGCGATTGTTTGAGATGATTCACAAAAATTAATGTTCTCACAGCGAACCAGCCACCTATCTGTGGGTTTGATATGAACATGTTTGTTTGTTTTTTGTAAATTATGTGATTAAACCTTGGATTTTTTTGACACTTGACATTAAGTGTGTTCATCTGTGGTTGTTGATGTTTGTACAGTCAGCTGAGTATCAATAACATAACATAGACTACCTGTGTGCTACCTGTCAGAAGGTGATTAGTAACAGGAAGATGAGATAACTCTGCACTTTAAACCCTAATAAACTGACACTGAACCAGGCTGACTCTCCGCTACACTGTTAATGAGTAATTATATTTATACCTCAGATGATAAGCTGACGTGGTTTCCAGAATTTGTGGTTAAAGCATTCAGGTATGACACAAAGCCACATCATTAAAACCAACACTGGTAGAATTTAAATTTCTTTATTCTTATTTTATTCTAACGTTTTGACCTTCAAGATTCAAGATGTTTATTGTCACGCCGGTTATACAGGTACAAAAGTGTGAAATACTTTTTGCTGGGAAGCTCCATTAAAATAATTACATTTACATTACGATTTCATTTACATTACAATTATAAAAGGAAATACATTGTACAAGGACATATTAAGAACATATACATTAAGAACATATACAGTATATACAGTATAAGATATATTTTTGTGTGAGAAGGTGTATGAATTATATATTTAAAAGTCCGATGGCCTGGGGGAAAAAACTATTCTTTATATTAATATCTATTCTTTGTTATTATACTGCGCCATATTTGCACCAACAAAACCAAAGCAAATTCCTAGTGTATATAATACCTCTTACACCTGGCAATAAACACGATTCTGATTCTGAATCTGAAATGTACTAAAAATAATATTAAAAATTACCTTTTTATTAATTCCCA